>QANZ01020645.1:18694-46889 GCA_003254925.1 Chamaecrista fasciculata | reverse complement strand
AAAATGAAACCTTTGTCATAGTTATGGGACCAAAATTGCAACAAAAAAAGTTATGGGACCAAAAAGAAACCTTTGTCATAGTTATCGGACCAAAATTGCAACAAAAAAAGTTATGGGACCAAAATGAAACCTTTGTCATAGTTATGGGACCAAAATTGCACTTAAGCCTTAAATTTAAAATGAAAAAGATATAATTAACTTTATTTGTTTGATTACATTTTAGGAGTCTAATTTGACATTATTTATTGATAGTTTCAACTAGACAAAGAAAAGATAAGAATATAATTTATGGCTTCAAAGAGATATAGTTAAATTGAATGGTCAGAATACAATAGAAAAAAAGTAGGGCTAATCGCATCTTACTTTAAAAATAAGGAACCAAAGTTACATTTTAGCCAAAATTAAAATAAAATAAAATTATTTGAGCAAATAATGGAGCCTATCTGTACACACCCACACCCCACACGGCTCAGTCTGAATTTAAGGTGAAAAATTTGCCTTCTGGCGGCTAGTCCCTTCTTTCTTTCTTTCTTTCCCTACTCATGGATTATTATCTCTTTCCTCTGAAATTTCTGCTTTCAGCCATTTTCCCATTAATCCTATTCCTATCTTTTCTTTTCATCAAAATCAATGGCACCACAAGATTTTCCAAAAACCCCAGAAGATCACACCCAATTGCTGCATCTGTATTCCACCAACTCTTCCATTATCACAGGCTGCTCGATTACATGACTCAAGTCACCACACACAACAAATCCTTCAGGTTGCTTAGCTTCATCGATGAGGTCTTCACAGCAGACCCTGCGAATATTCAGCATATTCTCGCCACAAATTTTTCAAACTACGGAAAGGTATCTTCTTCTTCTATTTTTTTTTTTTTTTGTTTTTGGCTAAATTGCAATAAATTATTATCATGGATAAAAATCTCCTTTAATGTGTCAGCTTTGACAACCCTGAACTTTAATTCTCGTGCACAAATCTCTCTTCTTTCATGAACAATTAACGAATTATGGTCTGTCAAGAGCTATTTTGTTAGTCAAATTGTTGTGTAATGATGATTAGCAATATTTGGGATGCAGCTATTGATTCATTGTGGTAAAATAGTTGCAAATCAGACATGATTTGTCAGTTTTTTGAAAAAAGATTATATTTTAGTCCTTGGGTTACTTGCAATTTAATACTTAAGAGTTCCTTCAAATTAGTTCCTAAAAGATGATATTCCTTGCAATGTAACCGTTGTACCTAAATCTTATTTCTGATTTGATGGTTCATGAGAGAATATTAACTTGACAATGTTTTACTTACATAGAAATTTGAGTATGAAAGTGATATTGACTTGGAATGGACCCTCATCACCTTATCATTATCTTGCTTTTCCTTTATCATTATCTTGCATTTTCCTTTGTCCCCCATTATGTTTTCTCTTTTGCTCTCCACCACTAATCCTTCACCTACTACAAATTGTTAAGACTAAATTGCCCATCTATTACTAGTATAAATACGGGGCCAATGTATGTGTTGCATCATTCAAGAAATATATGAGAGTTTGTATTTGCTTCTAGCAAATTTGAGAGTGGATTCTCTCCCCCTTTTCTGTGCCATTTTTGGTATCAGAGCCAAGGTCATGGGTTCGATTCTCAGCAGGACAATTGCTTAGGGGAGATTGTTAGCTAAGGTGTGGCATCAATTGTCCCACGGCAGAGGCCCAGGTGTGGGGCCAAGTCATAGTCGTACCATGGCGCTTGGGCGTTTGCTGGGGTTAAGGAAATAGAGTTGTGCCCTTGCTAACAGCTATAGCTTTTGGCCTAGTGGTAAGCGCTTGATCCTAACAAGTGGTATCAAAGCCAAGGTCATGGGTTCAATTCCCAGCAGGACAATTGCTTAGGGTGAGATTGTTAGCCAAGGTGTGACATCAATTGTCCCATGACAGAGGCCCAAGTGTGGGGCCATGTCATAGTCGAACCATTACGCTTGGGCGTCTGCTGGGGTTAAGGAAATAGAGTTGCGCCCTTGCTAACAGCTATAGCTTTTGGCCTAGTGGTAAGCGCTTGATCCTAACAAGTCACCTACTACAAATTGTTATGACTAAATTGCCCATCTATTACTAGTATTAAGAAGGGGCTAATGTATTTGTGTTGCATCATTCAAGAAATATATGAGAGTTTGTATTTGCTTCTAGCAAATTTGAGAGTGGATTCTCTCCCCCTTTTCTGTGACAGATATTATGTTAATTTAGTTATTGACATTGAAAAAAAAATTGGATATCAGGTTAACATTAAAAGGAGTTTTATCTGTGAGGAACTCAATTGACAATGATGATCATTGAAAGAAAATTGAAAATTACTCTATTTGTGAAGGATTAAAATAGAATTTATCTCTTTTTAACTATTGGGTAATGGAAGGAGGTTTTGTGCACTTAAATTGAAGTTAAGAGGTTTATATGTCAAAGTTAAAATATTAAAAAACTTTTCGCTCATGACTTTAAGCTTAGGAAAGTTTTATGTTATTTAGCTTTTTTTTCCCCTTCCAGGAAAAACTAAACGGTTTTGGTTTGCTGTTGAAATTGTCAAATTGGGGATTAGACTGAAAGAGGTTTTTGAATGAGGGGGTGTGATTGGAATTAAAGAATAATGATGGGATTTTGTGTTTTCAGGGTTGGTTTCACCATGGTGTGTTGAGTGATCTTCTGGGTGATGGAATATTCACGGTGGATGGAGAGAAGTGGAAGCATCAAAGGAAGACGGCAAGCTATCAATTCTCGACTAAGTTATTGAGAGATTTCAGCAGTTCTGTGTTTAAATCCAATGCAGTGAAGCTTGCAGGGATAGTCTCTGAAGCTGCTATTTCAAACAATGTCATTGAGCTGCAAGTAAGAAATTATTTTGTGTAACTCTGCATCAAGATGCCTTTGTTTCATCATAAACACTACCAAAGTGATTTCAAACTTGTAATATATTTTATATATCTTTGGAAAATAATCTTTTTTGTTTCCAAACTCAACATCAATTTCAAATTTCATCCCTAAAGTTTGTTTGTTGTCATTTTTATTTCTACAGTTTCACATTTGGTCAAATTTATTCATTGCTCTAACTCCATGAAATGACACGTGTCGTGTCCTTATTTTATTGGTGAACTTTATAACAAAGATATAATTAAAGAATCTAACATAAGTATAGTTGTCCATTATGAAATTACTTATTACTTTTCAATTAGGTTGTCGAAAAGATAACACGAATCTGATTGTCTATCCTTGATTGTGCTGAAAAGAAAAACATCTTACATTTCCTTGTTGGATGTATGGGCAGGGTCTGTTCATGAAGGCAACTTTAGATTCAGTGTTTAAGGTTATCCTTGGTGTTGAATTAGACACCATGTGTGGAACCTATGAAGAAGGTATCAAGTTCTCTAATGCTTTTGATGAAGCAAGTGCAAATACCTTTTATCGGTATGTCGACATGTTCTGGAAGATCAAACGATTCTTAAACATTGGATCAGAAGCAGTACTTAAAAACAATGTGAAAGTGATAGACAAATTTGTGTATAAAATAATCAAAAGCAAGATGGAGCAAGTCCAAAAGCTGCAGGAGGATGATATGTTGACTGTGAGTTCATTGTATTTGTCTATATATATTTAAAAGATTGCATGTTTGTTTTGTGATGAGAAAGCTCAAGTTTTCCATACGGTTGTCCTAATGTAATTGCAAACATATGATTAACAGGTGAGAAACAGTGATCTCTTGTCAAGATTTTTAGAAATGAAAGAGACGAATCCAAAGTATATTAAAGACATCATCCTTAGTTTCATCATTGCTGGTAAAGACACAACCGGAAGCACTCTTTCTTGGTTTGTTTTCTTGCTCTGCAAGCATCCCCATGTACAGGAAAAGATTGCACAAGAAATCTGGGAGGCAACCAGAGTAGGAGATAGCTCAACCATTGAAGAACTTGCGGCTAAAGTAACTGACGACTCCCTAGAAAAGATGCAGTATCTGCATGCAGCTTTGAGTGAAACACTCAGGCTCTACCCAGCAGTTCCATTGGTAATACAAAAAAAAAAGGATTCGTTGAAGTTTTCGCGTGAAAAAAATAAGAGACTTTTTCGTTGTCTTACTGTCGAAATACTTCATCGGATCCAAATCCAATATACAAAGACATATTTAGTACTTCAAATCTAGGAATTACTTTTGATAATGAGTAATTATTTTGGATCAACTAATTAAGGAACATGAACATTAGAGACTTCAGACTTGTATCTTTTGACAATTTTTGAGGTGTCTGTTTTACATGATTATAGTCTCTTATTCTTAATTCATGTGTTTTTTGTGATGTTTTAGGATGGCAAGTTATGCTTTTCAGATGATACATGGCCGGATGGATTTAGCATTAGGAAAGGCGATAGAGCGTCGTTCTCGCCTTACGCCATGGGAAGGATGAAGTACTTGTGGGGTGATGATGCTGAGCTATTTAGGCCAGAGAGATGGCTTGATGAACATGGAAATTTCCAACAAGAAAGCTCTTTCAAATTCACAGCCTTCCAGGTAAGTCGTCATTGAAATTGTAGGAAAATATTTCTCAACAGTTCTTTAATTAGATTTTTATTAGAAAAAAATTAATTATTTAATCACTGTATCATTTTCGAGTTTACGAGTTAGCAATAGAATTTGATTGAGTTTTAAGATGACTCTTACTATTTTCAAGTTTTGGAGTGTGAAATTGAGTTTGACAAGTTTGCTTGTAAATGTTTGACCATATCAATACTCACTTGTACCATATGTATACAAGGAATTAATTTTAGGTTTCATTATTTTGTTTAGCTCAAAGTGCATTTTTGGTCCCATATCTTTTGTTCAGGTCTTAATTTGGTCCTGTATCTTTTTTTTGTTGAATTTTTGGTCCTATATCTTTTGGTCATGTTGCAGAATTGGTCCTATATCTTTTGGTCATGTTGCAGAATAGGTCTCATAACTTTACAAAAGGTTTCATATTGTGGGACTAACAGTGGAACTTTTTGCAAAAATATGAGACCAAATTTGCAACAAAAAAGATATGGGACCAATTCTACACCTGAACAAAATATATGAGACCAAAAGTGTAACAAAAAAATATACGAGACCAAATTAAGACCTGAGAAAAAGATATGGACAAAAAATGCACTTTGGCCTTTCATTTATGTAAGAAGAATCAAAGGTTAAACATTTACAAATATTTATGAGAGGTTTTAGACTGAGTTGATATCATTAACAGGGAGGTCCAAGAATATGCTTGGGGAAGGAGTTTGCATACAGACAGATGAAGGTATTTTCAGCAGTGCTTTTGGGTAGCCATAACTTCAAACTAGAAGACCCAAATAAACCACCAAATTACAAGATCATGCTCACTTTACAACTTGATGCTGGTCTGCTTGTACATGCTTCTAAGCGATTAAGCCTATAAGTTTCTTCTTTATATATCTACAGCGTTTATATATCACTTCAGAATTTCCTAGTTGTCAATCTCTCAACATTGTATGTAATTTTGTTATAGATAAGTAGACATGAATGTATATATCTTGTAGGAGGAAAGGATTTGTGAATCGTGGATAATTAATATATTTGTATATGTGTATATATATATATTATTTTTGGGTCAAAGTGCAAATTTGGTCTCATATCTTGTGCTCAGTTCTCAATTTGGTCTCATCTTTTTTTGTTGTGCTTTTGGTCTTATATTGTTGGATCATGTGTAGAATTGATCCCATATATTTTTTTATTGCAGATTTGGTCTTATATTTTTTAGTCAGACTGCAAAATTGGTTCTATATCTCTGCAAAAAGTTCCACCTGACCCAAATATATAGAATCAATTTTACATCTGCCCCAAAGATATAAGATCAAATTTACAACACAAAAAAAAGATATGGGATCAATTATGCACCTAACCTAAAGATATGAGAACAAAAGTGTAACAAAAAAAGATACTGGACCAAATTGAGGACTGAGCATAAGATATGTGACTAAATTTGCACTTTGGCCTTATTTTTGTGTAAATGATATTTGCAGCAATTATCAATTAATAAATTGTGATGTAGTCCTATTCTATAATTGTATTGTAAGAATGATTAAGATATATTTTTTATTTGTAAAAACTTTTAATCATTAGATTTGTATATGTGTGTGTATATATATATATATATATTATTAGGAATTGTATGAGTCCATCAGGTAGTTTTTGAAAAAGATAAATTACACAAAAGGGCTCTGTGGTTTGGCCCATTTTCAGATAAGGTTCCTGTGGTTTAAAAAGTGTCAAGGAGGGTCCTTGTAGTTTGCTCTGTTAACAAAAAGGGTCCTGAGGTATATTTTCGTCCAAAATTTGACGAAACTTTTGGCTCAAATATTATTTTAAGACCCTAACTATTTTAAGACCCTACAATTCGAATTAAAGCAGTTCAAAAGGATATAAAGTTATTCAATCATCACTCATCAGAGTGGTTTGATCAAAAAATTAGGTTATTTTTTCACATTAATTACCATTTTGAGACTGGTTAAATTCGATTTTTTAAATATTAATTTGACCTAAAAATACTGGTAGTTAAATAGATTAATCGACAATGCCAATAGTCAATAATTTCATTCCATTTATTTGATCTCAACATTTTATATTTTTTTAATAAAAAAATTGAGAATAAATTATATGAAAAATATTTATTATATTATCATTTAAAAATAAGGTCAAAAGGTCATTTTGGTCCTAAATGTATGCCCTAATATTCATTTTCGTCCATTATGTTTCAAAATGTTCAAATTGGTCCTAAATGTTGGCAAAATGATTCATTTTGGTCCTAAATATTGGTAAAATGTTTCATTTTAGTCCCAAACTATTGAACTTGGTCATATTTCTCTCGTCTCTCATTTTAAGTTCAAAGGACTTGTTAAGAGGAACTCGTAGCTCTAAATTCGTCGCATTTCAATTTGAAACGAGAGAGATTTGATCAACTTTGCTTGTTTGACCATGAAACGATATGTCTACTTTTAGGACCGATTTGACCTCGTTTACTGACGGTCCCAATTGGGTAGAGAAAGTACTCTTCGAGAACAATATGTAGCTCTAACCTCGCCACGTTTGAACTTGAAAGAATCCATATTCAATAGTTTGGGACCAAAGTGAAACATTTTGCAAACATTTATGATCAATTTGAACATTTTGAAACATAATGGACCAAAATGAACATTAGAGCATACATTTAGGACCAAAATTACCCTTTAACCTAAAAATAATAGAAAACAGTAAACTCTATAACTAATTTTAGTTCCATAAGTAAAAGCTGATTTTAAGTTTTCAGCCTTATCAAAATAATGGTCAGGACTTCATATTTGTCCCAAATATACAGGACAGATTTCAGATTGGTCCTAAATATTTTCTCAGTTTCCGATTGGTCTTACATATTTCCATAATTTCTCAAATTGATCCCAAACCTATTTCCAGAATGCAATTTGATCTAATTTGCTAATAGTTTTAACTAGGTAGAGAAAAATTCTTCAAGAATTAAAACATAATTTTGAACTCGTCAGTTCACATTCAGATTTGAAATGAAAGAGATATGACCAACTTCTCTTATTTGACTATGAAATGAGCAAACCATTTTCATGATTCGATTTCACCTCATTCGTTGACGCCTTGAACTAGATAGAGTAAGTACTCTTCAAAAGTAACTCGTAATTTTAGACTCATCGCATTTGAACTTGAAATAAGAGAGATATAACTACATATTTATTAGTTTATGACCAATTTGAGAAATTATAGAAACATATATGACCAATCTAAAACAAATGAAACATTTAGGACCAATTTGAAATCGTCCCTTTACATTTAGGATCAATTTGAGGTTTTGACAAAAATGATAAAAAAATGTCACGGAATCCGAATGTCTTTTCCGCCTTTCTTTTAACCCATATATAAAGCGCCAAATTCAATTCGATTTCCAAAAACCAGTACTTCGTTAAGCCTATAAGCAGCATCTTCTTCATTTCTTTCTTTCCATTTTCTCACTTCACCTGAAAACACAAAAAAAATGCGAACTCGCTTTCTCAACATCGACTACTTCTCTCTCGATCCAACCCTATCTCACGAAACCCTAGCCTTCCTTCACCTTCCGATCCCTCGCCTGCCGTCTCCTCCTCCGTTCTCCGCCGTCGACCACCACCACCGCCTCGATTCCTCCCTCCGCGTTTCCCCTCACACCGGCTCGCTGCTTCCTATCGATTCCGTTCTCTCCGATTTTCTCTCCGATGTACTCCCTCACCGCATCGATGTGGATTTTCAGGATCTTGATGACTTCGCCGCCCGTGCCGACGAGAATCGAATTTCTCAGGTGTTACGATGAGTTTGTTTTCCCGATTTTGTTTTTCTCGTTGATGAATTGGATTCTAATAGGTTTACTGAATGTAGTTTTGATTCTTTGGCTATTTTGATTGCAATGCAGCAAGAAGAAGAAGATACCTATTATGAAGTGGAAGACCTCAGGACTTCGGTCTCTGAAGCTGATAAATGCCTAAAAGTATGCGACTCACTTATATATATATATGTATATATATTTTGTTCGTTAGTCTCTGCTTGTTCCTTTTCTAGTCGTATTGTTTACAGGAGAATAATTGGCCTGCTCCTTGTGATAAGGATGAAAGCGCTTCTAAGATAATTCTATTTGAAACACCTGAGCCGGACGCACTTCTGGTAAAATATATTGGCGTTCGTATTTTATTTTAGTCACGATTCAAAAGTTTTCATTGGATCTTCAAATTGCATTTATTTATTATTATTTTTTGTTTTAGGAAATTCCTTGCTTCCCTTTGGAGATTAGGATGCAAGTGCTGTCTGAAACTCCGGGAGCTGAAACTCATCTGGTAAAGACTTTACAACGGATTAATACTAATTTGTTAAGGCACTAGACTTAGTGTAGGAGTGAGGGACTTGTCAACAATGCTTTCAAATTTGTATTTAGCTGGTATATATTAAACAATCCTCGATGCATCATTTACAGTGCTAAATCTAATACTGTGAGAGACTTGTCCATATGCTTAGATTTGTACCCTCGCAGCTAGTAATTGGAATTGCCATTTTTCTGTTGGTTTGCATGCTTGTACTGGTCCCATAGGTGAACTGTGCATTAAGTGGAGGCTTAACAGCTTGCGTCTTTAAAACTATCTTCATAATATTCTTTACATATTCATTTAACACTTTAATATGGAGCATAAAAGGAATATCTACATCATTATGATTTGATTATATATTCTCTTCAAGCAAAACATCTTATTTTCCCCCTCTTTCTTAACCTTTCAGGAAAATCTCAAGCCTGAGCTCTCAACACACTTTCATTGTGAGGTTCTGGAATCAATGTCTTTAGTTCAAGAAATTACCTCAGAGTACCTTGAGGAACAAAATGCAAATTCTTCAGAAAAAAACGTTTCCGTTCAGAACCTGTCACACTCTAACCAGTGTATCTTTCCTATTTTGGAAGTGGATGAGGAAAGTCTGGAAATTCTGACATGCTCATCAATGATAAAATTTGATTTTTCACATTTCGATGATGTCAGACCTCAAAGCTTTGATGAAAATTGTAATTCCACCATTGAGAGCAAGGAACTCTTGGGTTCTAAGGAATATGATATCACGGATTCTCTTTCCGATTATTTCCTATCAAAGCAGAGCATGATATTACCAGACATGCTTCCAGAGAAGGATTTTATAATCATGTTGGAGACTGAAGACACTGGTCAGAATTCTTTCCTACAAGGAACATTACAGCCTGAAAGTGCCTCGTTAATGAATCTGTTTACTTTCCAGGAATTGGTGTTCCTTGATAATAGCTTAATTCAAAACTTTGAAGTCTTATTTGTCACAAAAGCATTGAATTATCCAGAAAGAAGTGACAATATATCTGAGGAAATGTTTCCCTTCAAAAATTTTAATGAACTGGTAGTTAGCAAAGAGATAGCGCTAATAGATGAGACATTCAAATCGTTACCTGTACCCATTATTTCTGATTATGGGGAGAGAACATTCTTTAATGTAATCATTGGAGAAATTATTTCCAATTTGAAGACCTATCCACTATCAGCATCTGATGGAATCTACTTGAACTGGGATTTACTGGAAGGTGATAAATGCAATTGCAAAATTTATCACCATTATCAGAATATGTGGGCCAAGATGGATCTGAGCAGCATGGATTTTGAAGAAAAGGCTTTTGATTATGCAAGATCAGCACTTGATCTTGTTTTATCCAGTGAGACTATAGATGGTAGTGAAATAAACCAAAGTGACGAACTGCAGAAGTTGCTTTCAGATTGCACTTCTCTGCTTGATGATTATTCTGTAGGACTTGTCTCCAGCAAACTGTTGGATGATGGGTCCATTAGACAAGGAAATCAACAACTATTAGATGAAATAGTTGCTGAGGGAGCCTCACACTTCTTCAGGTCTATGTCAGAAATTAGCAATCTTGATTATTTCTTAGACCCTCAGAAAGCTACTGCAATAGAGAATTGCAAGTTTGCAGTAGGGACGACTGATGCTAATGTTAATGTTCAAAAAGTTACATCCGCTGACTTGAAGGCTTCATGTGTGAGCACTGGTCTGCAATCACAAGGATGGCGCACTATTTTGCACACAATTAGGTTGACTGACAATATAGTGTCCCTTATTGGGAATTTTGAGAGGACCTATTTGACCATTTTACAAAGAGAAACAGATCTGGCAAACTCAGATATAGGTAATTTAAGGTTGCTGAAACTTCAAAAATGCAAACTGATGCAATGCTATGGAAATGGAAACAATATGGCCTTTATTGCATTATGTGCAATTAAACAGGCAGCTTGGTACTTATGTTACTATGGCCTTCATCCTGCGTACCTTTATGTCGACAAATTATGTCAAAGCTCGGATGAACTGAAATCAAGACTAAACTTCCTCCTATCCTTGATTAAAGATGAAAACAGGAAGGTTGATGACAAGATTACTTCAGCCCATCCATCACTGATAGCCTTTGAGGAAATTTTAAAGTCAAACAATAAACATGATGGCCTAAAAGTGTTAATTGTGGCTGAAGAAGTTTTCTGGTTTTCCTTGGAATGTCTCCTCCTCTCAATGGGATTGTCATTTAATGCCTGTAATGTTTCTTGTGCAAACCAGATGCATGCTTACAACACAGTTGAGGACACTGATAGTAAAATGAAGGACCTTCTGATTTCGGACTGCTTGATAGTGTCCTACAAGTACGTTTTGTTTTCAGAGTACTCGTATATGTCATGCATATCCGCACACACAACTCATGTTTTCATTTTCATAATTGACACATGTTTGTGTAGCATAGCATTTTAGGTTTCTCTCATTATTTACTTAGTCTTTGTCACTAGTTTTAGATTTACTACTTTGCTTATTTACTGTAGGTATGATTTCAACTCTTTGTACTCTTTCGTGGCACACTTTAACTCAATACCTCATGGTAGAAAAGCATCATAGTATTTTACTCTGTTTAATTGAAGGAATGTTTCTCCGTTGTTTCCATTCAACAAATTCGGCCTTATCGTGGAATATGGAGGTTCATATGGTTCTTCTAGAATATCTGATCTTTCAACAAACTCTGTTGGACTGTCTCATCTTCACGTTTTGAAGGTGGAATTGGATGACCATGCCACCTTGTGTGAAGGTGTTGAAATGCCACCATACACTGAAGTGCTAATGGTAAACCAATGCTTGAATATACATAGATTAATGTACGTGCCAGTATATTTGCAAATGATGTTTCATATCTTTTTTTTTTTTTTTTTTTTTNGAGCAAACAAATTGCAATGCCAGAAAGTTCTTGAAGAGCTAGATGTGAGTAAATCTTGGTAATTGACTTTGAGATTTGATGCAAGGCTTATTAACAAAAATTGTTTGTAAAACCCACTAAAGTACAGCTACTTAATATGAAACTCTGGCACTGTATAAGGGATGAATGAAATGAGTAAATACGGAAACCTTAAACAAATGAATCTCAATCTTTTCAAACTGCAATTGATCTATACAACTTTGTTTCGCAATCAAAACGCTGATAATAGTGAGAGTTTCTCAAGCATTTTTCCACTACAAAAGTTCTGTGCAAGATTTTAAAATAATTTAATTGAATGACAAGAACTGTTACACAGCTAGCTCATCCTTGAATATGCTCTGGAATATGATTGCGTTTATGCTATGGCTTATCTTGTGCTCTGCTCATGGCTACAGAATCTCAGATACTATTTTTTTTGGCCACAGAATCTCATATACTGATATGCAAAGATATTAGACAACACTGCATTATTTTATTTCTCTGCCAAGATATCAGTGGAACAACAATTATATTCTCCATTCTTTCAAATTATCAAAAAAGTTTAATTCTGCAGATAAAGCTGACTGGTCACTTCTGTGATTGCATCTTGCTTTGAAGTTTCCAAGTTTGAGATATTGATATGGAAATGAAATTATTTCAACTGTCATCTTTTTACTTGGAATTAGCTTGACCCGTTGGTTGCAGCTCTTAATTCTTAGTTCATAGTTCCAATATGCAAGCTTATTAAAATCTAATGCAACTTACCATGGTTGTGTACTAGGAAAATATGGCTCATCTTATATTTGATCCCAAGGAAACTATGACAAGTCAAAAGTTGGAGAGACTATTGAACTTTTGTCCAACAGAGAAAAACTATAATACAAGATCTTCAAAGGCTGCAGATAAAATAGACTGTTTTGTGCCTCAACCAATTCCTGCAGTGAAATCTGAGGATGCTCATCAGAGAATGGATTCTTTCCCTGGAACAGTAATTATCATGAATACTCAAAATGTAGATAAGGAAATGATAGTGTCCAGAAGAAGCGCTTACCAAGTAATACTTGCAATGGAGAAAGGAGGAGTTCAAGTTGTTGAACGTGATTTAGATTTGCCGGTAGACATCATAATTAGTTCAGCTATTTGTTTGGTGTGGTATGATAATAAAAACCTTGGGAAGAAGGAAACTTTTGCAACTGAAGCTTCTTCAATCCTGCCTTTATGCATTGAGAATATTGCTACAGATGTTTTGACATTGCTGAGGTTGTCCTTCCAAGGCTGCTTTATGGTAATTGCAATTGTCTTTATTTTATTTCTTTATTTACTGCAACTGCTTCTATAAAACACTGCAGTATGTAGGGCTTGAGGCAAAAGCTTAAGCCACTGGAGGTTGGCAAGAGGTGTTCTTTAAGGAGCTGTTCTAGAAGCCTTTTAGGAAAATCACGCTAGGCGTGAAGCTCAGCTTCAGCTAAGGACGTTTTAGAAGTTTCCTTTTGACTCAATTATAAGTTTTTCATGGCAAGCTTGAGTAAACAAACACTGTCTACATTGCTAAGTGAAGGGGGAGAAAGGGGTATACATCATTGTCAGATACAATTTTGTTTTCTGTTTGTAGGTTATGAGAATGCGGTGCAGCAAAGTCCTTTAATCCTTTTAGGTCTAAACTCTAAACAGTAAAACCTCACCTTTAACCTTTATGATAAGTTATATCCGATTATTTTTACCATATCTCTTTGGGGAAGGAAAACTAACATGCTGGAATGGAGTTCTTTAGTTATTTCCATCTGTTATGAAGTCTTGTCTCATCTTGCAGGCAATTTGATATGTTATTTATCAGAGTATTATTTAATCATATAGTGAGTAGATGCTTTGTAAGACCAATGAGTATGTATGACATTTTTATATGCTGACAAGGTAGTTGACATTTAGCATAATGAAACAGATAAGGATATTTTGATGATTATGTTGCACATTGTGAAACATTAGCAATTTATCGTTTCAGGTCTTTGAGGGAGAATCAAGCTTTCTTTCAAGAGTGATGGATTCGTCAGATGGACTTTATGCTGCAGCAGCAACCCTTGGCATTGATTTACAGATCTTCTTTTCTCACTCATCGAGGTTGACAAACGAAATTATAGTAAGCTGCATCAAGTATGCTGCCAAATTGACAAGGGGCGTGTATTTTAAAATGCCCGACTCATTAACGCTTGCAGAGTCATTTCTTACAAATTTTCCTTCAATAAATCCTTTGACAGCACATGCTATATTGTCTTCAGGGACCAAGCTTAGTGAGTTTCTTAAGTGGTCACATGAACGCAGGATTAATGATTTAGAAAAGTACAATGTTCCTGAAGAAAGTCTGGCTCTGTTTAGTGTTTTCTGTAGATATGGCGAGCGAGAAGATTCAAAATCCATAGTGACAGACTGCTGCTCTTCAGGATCTTCTGGCCCAGATTCAGACAGGTGTCATTTTTATCAAATTGATAATGAAAGGAAAAGAAAACGCATTGGTACTCCTCAGAAAGATGAACCAAATTTTGATGAAATGTTACGAATTGAGTCATTAGATCAAGTAGTCAACGTCTTTGGTTCTTCTAACCCGTCAAAATATTGTACTGATGGCATGTTAAATGATGCTGGTCAATCCACAAACTTCATAGATACTGGTAATCCCATGAGTAATTTGTTCAGTGAAAAACAAATGTTCAATGTGACTAGTACAAGAAGCGCTTTCAAAGTCTCCCAGCCATTATATGATTCATCGAACAGAAAAGGTCCCCGAATAATAGATCAGCTAAAAGAGCCCTGTTTATCTTCAAAAGATGAAGAGTTTACTCAAAATGATATACTGAAGACTGGTATTATGAGCAAAGCGAGGTTGCATGAGAACATTGCAAGCGAGGTTGCTGAGTTAACAGAGAATCTCCAGTTAGATGACAACTTTTCGCTTGAAGTTAATGCTGACTCGATGAACTTTCCAAGTTTGATGACTGGTACAGAAACAGACCATATAAGAAAGAATAAACTTGCAAGATTGTCAGTTGATCAGAGCAGTCACCCAGAGGCCAACTCTTCACATAACTGGAAATTTTCAAGAGATAAACAAAGGGAAGTTGACCATTATTTAGAACCAGATTTTCTAAAAGATATCTTTCCTCCTACTAATTCTCAGAAGCTGCATGAGGGCATTGCAGGCGAGGTTGTACACTTAGCCGATGATGACCTGCTAGATAAAAACTTCTCTCCTATTTTTGACTCCAGGGATTCTCCAAGTTCGATGGCTCAGATAGAAAATGAACAGAGAAGAAAGAATACAATTGCAAGTGGACGGCCACTTAATAGGAGCAATCAACATGAGGAAAGCTATTCAAATATCTGGAAATATTTAAAAGATACACGAGGTTCAGTTGAGAAATTTCAAGAACCACATTTTGGGAATGATGTTTCTCTACTTGATGTTAACCACTGGGAAAAAATATCCGAAGAGGGTTTCATTCAGGAGCCTACAAGAGACTCCCAAGGGTTACCCTTCCAAGACGAGATGTCACATTTAGGTGGAACTCCGATCTCACGTGCCCTACAGCTATCTAGTCAAATAAAAAGCTCACCTTGGAGAAGAGAATTTATTAACAAGATGAAAGACAAATACAAATCCCATATTGGGAACTCTGCCCCTTTTGGGTACTCAGGGAATACGTCAAAATTTGCTAAGAGAAGTCCTTCTACTATTGATTCCTTCAAGTATCGTGGGAATAGAACTCCTGGTGTTTTCCCAGAACAAAAAGAACAGAAGCAATGTGTCCAATCTTCAAAATCAGCCAACAAAAGAAAACACTCAGCATCCACGCTTCACACATTGACCACCAAGGGAGAAAAAGCAAGGAAGGTATGTTTATATAAATTCTTATTATTCACATGAACGTAAGCTCAATATATTAATTGTATGAATTTGATTAATTTTCCTTTTTCCTTTTTTCTGTTATCTACAAGATTTTTTTCTTATTAACCATTTCTCAACAAAACTGAATTCCTAGAGAGATATTGAATCTGAATAGGTGAGTGAAATTAAGTTATTCTAATCCAAAATAAATCCTCACGTTAGAACAGCTCAACTTTAAATTTCGAAAATACAATTCTAGAAAATATATCGATAATTCATAATTAAATGCTATTATTCCATTTCCATCATTTATGTATAATAAACTTATAGATCATCTAATGACCAAGGTTGCGGAGAACCTAGAATGTGATGGCTTATATATTCCAAATGAACCGTAAGATGATAAGAATATTATCATTAATACTTGGATCTATTTTTATCATTTATTTGACATCCAGTCGATGGCAGACACATCCTATTGCAATGAATGAAAGTGGCTTCCAAACAAAGCTGGTATGGAGTAATGGAACTCTAGGTATAACCAAGAAGTTACAGTATCGGAAAAAGTAGTCCATGGACGACTCGATAAAAGAATGGATGAGTTATGGTTGGGTGAGTTTGTTTTCACCTTACATTATAATATATATATATATATATATATGTATGTATAATATTTATTTCTTTATTTATATGTATGTCCATGTAGTACAAAACTAATTAAACTCTTCGAAAACTTTCCTTTTAGAAACTTTTGATGTTTTATTTGATTGGATGGATTGGATGGAGAGGTAGCTTCAAAATTGCTATTATTAGTTTTTTATGTCCTTTCTTTTTAGAGTTCATTTTTATACTCAAGCAATATTACTTTCATTAATATTTTGACATGTAATCTAATTTATTTTTTGGTAAAAGCTACATAATCTTGTTATCTTGTGTGGTTTCATCATGATCTAGTAATGTTTTGGGATCTTTAAAGGTAGGTAGATCCAATTTTCTTTTATTCTTTTGTCACAGCATAGCTCCATGGGTCTCTGCTAAAATTAGATCAAATTTGGAGTTTTCCTCCTCCAGTTGCAATTGAAGAGATTGTTACTCAACGTTCTTTTCATAAAGAAGCTGTACTTTTATTCATTATATAACTAAAGCCTAGCTCATTCAATCTCAGAATATAAGGTTATTTGAGCACATGTCTCCTGAGGCTGATTATTTGTCTTGACAAATTCTGGTCCTGTCTGCTTTGTTTTGTTATTATCCTCCGAAGTGACACTGACTGTAGTCCACTTTTGAACTTTTCAGTGGCTTTATCTGGAGGCTCTTGGAAGATTATCTTTCAGGCTGTTTGCTTGCTTCATTCACCTAAACTTCCATCTGAATATCTGATGCTGAACCCACCTACCGGTCCGTGTTTGACCTCCTTTGGCATTTTCTTCGGTATAACCAGGTTTAGTCTTTCTGTTGCTCATCCTATAAGAGATTTGAATATGCGACCACAATTTTATAAAATAAGTCTTTACTTTTTCATGACTTGTCCTTCCACTTGGGTTGGCCCACTTTATGACATGCTGCTTATTCAGGTTAAACTTATTTTACTCGTACTTGAACTGGTTATTTCACTCACTACAATGAGTCAGATCAGGTTGCTCTTAATTAATTTTTGGAAAAGTACTAATTTTATCCCCAAATTTTACACCAATTTCAATTTCGTCCCCAATGTTTTACATTTTAGTCAATTTTATCCTTTGACTAACTTTTTTCAATAAATTAACGACAGACTGCATCATGTTTTTCAATCTGAATTAAAATTTGAGTTTCTTTTTCTATCAATTTTACATTATATATCATTAGTTACGTAGATTTTATCGTTAATATTTGGCTAAAATAAGAGCAAAGGATAAAATTGACTAAAATGTGAAACATTGGGGACGAAATTTACAATAAAATAAGATTGGGGACCAAACTGACGGTAAGTGTAAAGTTTGGGGACGAAAAATTGCATAGAAAATATGCATAATGAGATAATCAAAATATATTTATTTGAAAACACATATTATTTATATATACTACACATATAATTTTATCATGTTAAGTTTAAGTGAGTAATCTAGCTATGATTATTATATTAATATAAAACTGAAAATATAAATTTTATAAATCAGAAAAATTCAAATTGTAAAACTATAAAAATTTTGGAAAATAATGATAAATAGGTCAACTCCCGAGTTAAGAGAGTGACCTGACTTGGATTAGGATATAAAAAATTTTTAAATGGAACATGGGAGAGAAAATTCACAGAAGAAAAATTGAAATTAAATTACTGGCTCATATGTTTCATTTTCACATTTTTTCAGTATATCCTTCCTCATTCTGAATTATTGGGGAATTTATTAGAGTTTGAATATTGGAAAAATTGGAGCTCAGAAGAAGAAAGTAAAAACTGATGTGGACGCAGAACAAGATTAGATTACTTCATTATTAGTCTTCATACTTAAATGGTTGCAGCACAAAGTTAGTAAACTTCACCTTACTCAATTACTACCTAACCCTGACAAATACATAACCTAAAGTCATGGCCATAACAGAGAGCATGGGATGGCCTGAAAACAAAAGAAATAAATATTTAGAATAAAATAACTATATCAAAAACTATGAAGTACTAATAAAACTCTTAATTCTTAACATGAATTGTACATTTTTACCTGACTCAACATTGGTTTTTCGTACTATTACGTATGACTAGATAAACAAGGCTCTTATGAAGCTCAGATTCTTAAAGGCACGAAGATAGAATATAGAATGAATCATGAGAGTGTGAATGTTGTGAGGTAGGAGAACAGAGCGAGACAGAGGGTAGTAGAGTACTAAAGTGCAAAATTACGCCTGGATTGGCGAACTTTAGGTTTGAAGAAACTGTCGATGGTTTAGTTTCTGCAGCAAAATCAATTCAAGCTTCTCCAAGATAGCTAGATTTTGAAGATCCCCGCTGGAGGTCATAAAGATCAGATCATGCTGCAATCAACATTCTAATGAGGTAAAGGATACTGTGAAATTACATCTATTGCTTCCCGTTAAAACAATGTGTGATATTTTTCCTGTTTAATTATCTTGATTTTGTATTCCTAACAAGATTAACAGGACTATTGCAAGAGTACATTTCAGCCAGCTGAAATGCAGCTTCCGTTAGTCTCATTGTTGGCTTCTCAACACCCTATATANGGCGCTCCTCGCCAACCCATCCCTCAAATCCATCTTCGTCTTTGTCTCATCGATTCTCTCGCCTCCGATTCCGACACCACCCATCCAATGTCCCTTCTCTCGCGCCTCAAATTCGCCCCAATCTCCCACCCTTACATATCGCCCATCTCCCTCATGCTCATCACTTCGTATTTCAACAATCATAAAGGATTCCCCGTGTTCGCTCGATGAGAGGATTTATAGGATTTTGATTGATGGGTTTTGCAGGAAGGGCTTCGTTCTTGAGTGGTTGAAGATTTTTAGGGTTATGGTTGGTGATAATTTGATGCGTGATATCAAGGAGATTAAAATAAAAAAAAAATATTAAGCTTTAGGGGGTTTAAGGATTTTAAAAAAATAAAAAGAAAATAAAAGATGTAAATTGGGAAGATGAAGATTAAAATAAAAAAAAAAATTAAAGATTTATGTTAAATTGAGGAGATGAAGATGAAGATTTAAAAAATTTAAGTTTTAGGGGGTTTAGGGATTTAGGTTTTAGGTTTTAGGGTTAGGGGTTTAGGGTTTTTAATATTTTTATGGACTAAATTGGAATATTTGAAAGAATTTTTGGACACTTTACAATTTTATTTTAAGGATTTTGGACTAAAATAAATGAAGATGATGAAAAAGAGGGGGAATTGAAAATAATAAGTCAAGGACCTAATTGTTGAACTCATACTTTTTTTTAGGGTTTAGGGTTTGAGGTTTTGGGTTTAAAATATTTTTAAGGACTAAATTGAAATGTTTGAAAATAATGAGTCAAGGACCTTAGTTTTGAATTTTGATTCCTTAGGGTATGAAGAAATTGGTTGTTAATGATGTTGATTTTGTTGTTGGGAGGGTTTTTGATTTGTAGGGCTTGATTTTGGAAAAATTCGGGGGGTTTTGATTTGTTTGTAGTGTACTTGAATGAAAATTGTAGTTGAATATAGGGATTTTTTGATCAATCATAGATGTTCATTTGTCTTTTGAGGTTCTAAAGACTATTTTGATAAAGATCATAAACTTTTGGGATTAAAGTGTAATTAAATCAGGACCTATTCAAAAGAAATCTTATGAAAAGGAGAAAATTCTATAATATTAGAATTCTAAAGACCTTTTTATAATTAATTCTTTATGTTTTGATCCCTTTTAGTAAAGGGAAAGGACTTAAACGCATAAGAGAAGACTTGTTGGGAGATTTTTGACATTTTAATGTACATTTGCCGTTAATTCCTAACAGAAAAAAACCTCAGGGACCAAACCGCTAACGGAGCAAACCACGGGGTACCACAATGCAAAAATTTTTCTTTCAGGGAACCGCCCCTAACCACAGGGTACCAAATTGTAATTTACCCTATATAAAAAGCTCAAATTCGATGATATTTTGGTGATATGATTATTAAAAATATTTTTTTTATACTTATTTTAAAACATAAATATAAAATTTCAGACAACCCAACGATTGAAGATTAAGTTTTTTTAGGATTCTAACTCTTAGTAGATGAATTATGTCCTCTTTTACGCCTGCTAATAGAGAGACGCAGACCAAGGTAAGACGCTGTCTGCAGAATCTGTACATTAATGCATATCAGACTGTTTAAATTTTCAATTTAAATTGTAACAACTTAGCCAAACTGTAATTCAATTGTACAAAATCAATGCATGGGTATTCGGGTATTTTGAGTCACTATTGATGTCAAAACAAAAGAAAAGGAAAATGAATAAAGAACACATTACACATACACAGCACTTTCGAATTTGAGTGGAAATCATAATTCGGAATATGGATGGAAAGGAAGATAGACACGAAGTTGAAAACATCAGGGCCATGCATGCATTGAAGTTTCTTAAAAGATAGAGCCACGTGGAGGGTAGTTAGGAAGCAACGAGAAGATGATGTATATCCACCAGTCAGTCAGAAGTCAGAACGGTATTTGAAATTTGGAATAGCTAGTTAGCTAACACATTGTGTCTACTCTTTCCATAAACAGAGGAAAAGGAAAAGACGAATTGAGAGAGAAAGATCTGGTGGAGACATGGCTATAATTGGTGTAAATCCTCGTCCATTTACTTTTGTGGCGCACTTTCTGGCGATTGTGGCCATTGTTCTTCTCATGATTTGGACCTTCCACTACCGGGGTGGCTTGGTTTGGCAGTCTACAAAAAAGAGCCTCATCTTCAATGTAACTTCATTCTTCTCTCTGCTCTTTCTTTAACTATTTGCATAATTCCTGGTTTGCTGCATATTCTGTAGTTTTTAAAGAAATACATTGGTTTACTTTCAAAATACAACTTCATACACTAGATGCATTTAAATTATATATTCTATGTTTGTGATCTAGTCTTTTGAAGTATGATCAAACGATTAAGAATTGTAACTTTTGAAAACTCTAGCTATCTATCAATTTTTTATAATTAGTTTGCTGCATCCGGGTATTAATGTTCCTACTTGAATTTTAAAATTCTAGCTTGCCTTTCTTCTCTACTGGTCCTGTTTCTTCACTTTTTTGTTGTCACTACTCGCTAAAAATAGAAATAGGATGGGTTACGGTTACTTTGTTTGAAGTCTTGTTTCGAAATTTGCGGTATGTTATTTGATATTATTTAATTATTTTATATATGTCAATCTGAATTTTGATAAAATTAACAGATCCATTTGTTGGCCGAAAAAAAAAAACAGATCCATGATTAAATAACTTGATTATAAAATAAGGGCTTGAATATTAAAAGAAATAACTTGACTGAGGTTGACATCTTTTGTTTTTTTTTTTAGATTTCTTTAAAATACTTTTGTTAATATTTTACTTAAATCTTTAAAATAAATCGAGAAAAAAAAAGTCGAGCTCTGCATATTAGAAGCTTTAATATAAAGATTGGTCAAAGTAGCAACAAACTTTTATATTTCCATATCTCCTACTGCAAGAAATGGAAGTGGAAATGTGACGTCAATTATCCTAATTGCTTCTCCATCATCTTATTTTGTTCTACAATGGATCATTGAATAACCAGAGGAGAATTATTTCTTAAGTCGTAATTGTAATGAAATAGATTTTTTTTTTTGCTTGTGCATAATTGTAATGAAATACATTTGCATTGTTCATTTAAATTGTTCTTTCTTGATAATTAAGGGTGATTGCTAAATTTTCAGAATAAGATATTCTTGTAAAGTTTGGAGCCAGAATGAAATATGATGGCGGATTTCATATACTAAGTTGTTCTCTGTATTTAATTTCTCTATCTATTTCTTCGTATCTCTTTCATACTTCATATTTTGAAGTACTTCAGAGAATTCCAGAATTTCAAACTAATGTGATTGAGGGATTGAAGAAGATTTCAATATGCACTGATTGCATTACATTATACCAATTAGATTGTGATGTGTGACAGTCTCTCAGAGTATTATAATTAACTAGACTAATCGGTAACTATGATTAGTCACTTGTAGTGAAATACCTTCCTGTTTTGTTTATCATGTTTACCTAATTGCAATTCTTATGTTTCTTTCTTAACTATGATACAGCTCCATCCTTTTCTTATGCTAATTGGCCTAATCATTATTGGTGGCGAAGGTAAGGAAAAAAGCACTATTTATGAACTTATTAATGTCAAATTTGATTGTTGATTTACTAATTATTTCTCTCTCTTCAACAAACTGCAGCTGTTATAAGCTACAGATCTCTTCCCTTTGAAAAAGAAGTGAAGAAACTGATACACCTTGTTCTTCATGCCGTGGCATTAATACTTGGAATTATCGGAATTTATGCTGTCTTCAAGTATCATGTTGAAGATAACATTGCCAATCTGTACAGCCTTCATTCCTGGCTAGGAATTTTGGTTATTGTCCTTTATGGCATCCAGGTAAACAATTTATTAGAATCTGCCCTATCTAATAGGGAAGAAAAAAATATGTAAAAGTTACTTAAACTTTAATAATTAGTCATACAAAACGTTATTTTTTATATTTTCTTTCTATCATAATTGATGATACAAAAATGATTTTGGGATGTGTCTATTTTCTTGATGAATCATATAACATTTATATAAGAGTTTATACTTTATATACAATTCAGACTTTGAAAAATACTCCAGATGCTGACTCCGTTATTGAATATCTCATTTATATGCTTTACTCTCTAAAATTTGTGTAGATACTACAAATTAGTCACTCATTCCCATTCTGTTGTTTCCATCTAACAAAAATAATTTTTTTATATAACATATCAGTTCTCCTAAGTTTTTTTTTATCCATGTAAATAAGTTCTAAAAAAAATTAATTTCATTAAACAATTTGGCCCTTAATTTAAAGGTAGTTCTATCAGATGAATTGTCTACAACTTTTAATGATTGAAAATGATAAATTGAATCCTTTTAAGAACTGAATAGGCACCTCATCATATACTTTCTAAGGATCAATTTGTATAATTACTCAATATATAAAATTTTATATAAATCTAATACATGCAATTACTTCTTTTACAACTAATGTCTATTCTTGTTTTTTGACTAGGGACAGAGTTTTTAACCTTGATGTTGATCCCACAGTAAGATAAGCATTCTATAAAATTGTCACTTTGCCAAATATAACTAGGCAAGATTAATTATAAAATGTCCCATACATAAGTATGACAAACAAACATTTCAATTAGTAGAACCTTCATTGATATATACCTTCAATCTTCAATTTAGTCATAAGTATAAATTTATCTCTTACTGCAAGATGTGGGACTAAAGTCTCACTTGTACATGATATGTAACATCAGATCCTGAAGTAGAATAAATATCGAGCAAATTAACAATTCGATCCTTGAAAGATTATCAAGTTAACAATTTTGTCCCTTAAAAATTGAAATACACAGTTTAGTTTCTAAAATGACCAAACGGTGTACTCATTAATCTCTAAAAGAACTAAACGATATACTCTTTAGTTAATGAAAATGACTAGTAAGTATACTGTTTGGTTCTTTCAAGATTTAAACTGTGTATTTCAATCTTTCAAGGATTGATTTATTAACTCGATGATACTTTAAGAACCAAGTTGTTACATATACATTTAGAATCAACTGACAGCATTAATTCTTATTATCATCATTAGTTATTCAAGAAACTATAATCCGGTAAAAGGAGAGGATCAAATAAAACTATTCAAAAAACTATCTGAAAAGATTTATCTGTCAATAATCTAACATGTTCGTGTCGGTTGATCTATATAGTTAACCTAAGGAAAAGATTTTGGTTGTTGTTGTTGTATCATCATTAATTATTAATTGTTTGTTTGTGCATACAGTGGATTTATGGGTTTGTGATATTTTTCTTCCCTGGAGGAGACCCAAGTCTGAAACAAGCGTCAGTACCATGGCACGTGCTGTTTGGGCTTTTTGTGTATGTGTTGGCTGTTGGAACTGCACTATTAGGGTTTCTGGAAGACCTAACATTCCTTGAGAGATCAGGTTTAGCCAAATTCAGTTCTCAGGCTTTACTTGTCAACTTCACTGCTGTTGTCACTCTCTTCTTTGGTGCCTTTGTTGTCTTATCTGTTGTTTCAAGGCCTAATGCACCACCACCACCAGATAACAACGACTATGCACCCATTTAATTACATTGTATATTATCTATCATTGTTATCATTGCTTTTAATATGGATCCCATCTCTTAGTTAAACAATCCCCTTTATGTATTTATATGTTTATTAGGATTAGTGGTTGAGTGGTTCAGTAGAAGAAAAAATGAAATTTCTAGAGCTGGCAACTCTGCTATTGATAAATTTGTTGTTGGAGGAATTGGTATTTGTCATTTGTATTTTTGGACATGCATGAGTGAATGAATATTTGTATCGTTGTTTAGTATATTTTTTGGACACCACTACTGCTAAGTTTTAGATTTTCACATTTATGTAAAAATTGTTCGGTATATATATGTACTTTTGAGCCACTGATGTGATGGCAATTTATGTTTTTTATTGTGAATTTGTGATGATTGTTATGGATTAAAACTTCTTAAGCTTGTGCTCATCCATCTATGTTTAAATCTATGCCTTTACAGCTCAGTTCGTTTTTTATTATAATATGATTATAATCTCAGTGATTATTGGTTGATATGGTGTTTGGGTTAGAATAAAATTTGAGAAACCCAACCGACATCACTAAACCAACATGAAATATGAAGAAATAATCTGATTTTAGCCCAAAATATAAAATAACCCTGTTTGTTTCAGATTAGAATATAATCTCATTATAATCTATAAAAATCTCTAATCCAATTAGAGATTTTTTGGATAGTTTGTAGTGGTTAAATAACTTTTTTGGTTAAAGGGTCATTTTGGTCATAAATATATGTTTTAATGTTTAGTTTGGTCTATTATGTTTTAAAATATTCAAATTGGTCCTAAATATTGACAAAATGATTCATTTTGGTCTTAAATATTGGTAAAATATTTCATTTTGATCCCAAACTATTGAATTTGATCATATTTTACTTGTCTCTATTTTTTTACCAAACCACTCGAATCAATTTGGTTGTTTTTTGTGTCTACCTTGGTAAAAATCCTATCAATTTGTCATCTAAGAAGCAACCTACTGTATCAAGATCTAGTACTGAAGCTGAATTTAGAAGTTTGACTACTACTGTGACAAAAATTTTGTGGCTTCAGTCATTGCTAAAGGAGTTACATATCCAGCTTACTGCAGTACCTTTGGTTCACTGTGACAACCTTAGTGCTGTTTTGTTATCGCTAATCCAGTTCTGCATTCTAGACTTGACCCGGATACCTTTGATATTTACAAGTAATTTATTGAGTGTGTTGTACGTGTCTTCCAATATTGGGGTGAGGATTATATCACTACTATTGTTAGAAAAATTAAAATAGTAAAAATAGACAAAAGAAAGACCTAAACGTTATCAATTACTACTATCTTCAAAACTTTCAAAACTTAATTTTTCCTTATTTACAATAAGACTCATATATAGGAAGATTTTTATATTTATTCTTACGTGATAAGAAAAATTATTTATATATTACAACTAGACACTTTTTTTGGTTGCCTATGGTATCCACAGCTCGATGGGTTAAGGACTAATCTTTCGCAGATCCGAATTCCATTTAAAGGTTTATCGCTGGCCATACAACTAGACACTTTTAATATAGGAATCTCTTCAAATTAGAAAATATACTTATTAGCTCTTATCTAATACTATTTCTGAATACACTTAGAAAAAGTGTTGAAGACTTCAAAATATTATTTAAGTACTTTAAATTTAAAAATTAAAATTGTTGTTTGAAACTTTGATATATATATATATATATATTAATTTCTATCCCTCTTATATAAAAAAAACAAAAGACTTGTTAGCACCCCTAACGTTTAGGGTCAATCTCAATTATAATCTCACCCAAATACCTTTTTTCATAATCTGATTCAGATTATAATATGAGTTTTTGCACATTCAAACGGACCCTAATTTGATTATAAGGGAGAGGTAGAATTCATGTGGGCCATTGGATAAATTCTGATGGGTTTTTTTTTTTTTTTTTTNAAATTCTGATGGGTTTTTTTTTTTTGCCAAAGATAAATTGTGATGGTTTTTTTTTAAATAAAAAAAAAATAAATTCAGATGGTTTAAATTGAATAAAATGTGAAAAAGGAAGAGGGGTGAAAGGCAGAGGATCCAATCCCATAACGCCTAGAGTTTTTTTTTTCGCTCTTTTTTATTTTTGGTAGGATTTACTTTCGCTCTTTGAAATACATTCACGAATCGCACGCAAATTCACAATCATCATTCGTCAAGTCAAATACGAAGCCAGAGAGAGCATTCGCGAGAAAAAACCTAGCCACTAGTAAGTTTCTTCGGGCTATATTTGTTATAGTTCTTCTTCTTGCTTTTACAGTTTTCTTCTTCTGAAAAGGTAATCAGAGTACAGAAAAATATGCTGAAAATATTCAGTGTGTATATTCATCATCCTTCAATGCTTATATACAATTAAATGAGGATATGTGTAGACACCTCATTGGTTGAAGGATAACTAACAAAAGGAAGAAAAATCTAGAACCTATGAGCTGTACACAAACCTATACCTATGATATTTACAATCAGAAAAATAAAGGGACTAAAAAGCGCAGCTGTACAAAAGTTCTAAAACAAACTGATATTTACACAAAACTTAACATCTTCCCTTTCTAGCGATTCGCCAACGGTATGGGTAGGGTGTAAACGCATGAGAACTATGAGAAAGCATGAGAAAATTTACTCTTAAAATATTAGGGTTTTGTAGTTTTGAAGTTTCGAGGGAGGAAGGGGACATGATAATCTCCGACTGAAAACCTGGGTGTGATTTCCGTTTTGGTTGGTAAATATCCGTGAATTTGGTGTCCAAGGAGGATTTATCTGGGGAGAGATGTTTCCTATATGTGATTGGAATTGCTTTTCTTACCCCGATCTGGTTCCTATATCGCTTTGTTCTCTGTTTTCTATTTAGGGCACAAGCGAGAAAATACTACTATATTTATATAGTTTATAAAATTGCTCTGTTTTGACACCATGGTCACAAGTTGATTGTAGATGGGTTTTCTTTGTAATGGATTAATATTTAATCTTTCTGGACATTACCATGCACTAGTGAAAGCATAAAAAAGTCTTGTTTGCTGGTTAATTAGTTGTAAATTCCCTCTCCATTTGACATCCCACCCTATAGCATTAGCTTTCACTTCTCTAGATAATTATATTTTGTGATCATAGGGAAGTTTTTGTGAGCTTTTAATGATACTGAAGTTAGATCAATACTTTTGTGTTTGTTGATTCATAGTGTGCATTTGGTTGAATTTTAGTTTACAAACGAACAAGAGAGAAAAAGGCATCATAATTTTTGTTTACAACTACTTGTGCAATTGTTTTTGCTCAACTATGCTATGCTGCTAGCATTTAGGGAATTTCTGTGGTGAATTTCCTTTTATTGACTCTGGAAACCATTTCACATCTTATTTTTGTGTATGACGTTTCTGGTTCTTTAGCACAGGATATCGACCCAAGAATTGTTCAACAAGTGAATATGGAATCCCATACTCGTGGTTTGTTGTCTCGAGATCTGAACATCGATATCCACATAGATGGTACTGTAACTACTGTTCTAGATTTTAGACCTCTTATATCATTTACTAGGCTAATTCTTCGAACAATATTTCAGAGGAGGCAAGTTTCAGAGGACAGAAGACGACAGGGAAGGCTGCTGTGAGGAAACCAATTGGTGATTTTTCTGACTACTGTTCTAGATTTGTAGATGGGTTTTCT
>QANZ01020645.1:7517-18592 GCA_003254925.1 Chamaecrista fasciculata | reverse complement strand
AGAATTGTTCAACAAGTGAATATGGCATCCCATACTGGTTGTTTGTCTCAAGATCAGAACCTCGGTGTCTGCATAGATGGTACTGTAACTACTGTTCTTGATTTTAAACCTCTCTCATGATTACTTGCTTTTGTTTATCATTTACTAGGCTAATTCTTCGAAAACTATTTCAGGGAAGGCACGTTTCAGAGGGCAGAAGGAGACAGGGGGCGCTTCTGTGAGGAAACCAACTGGTGAGTTACCTAACTACTGTTCTCAATTTTAAACCTCTCTCATGATTACGTGCTTTTGTTTATCATTTACTAGGCTAATTCTTTGAACACTATTTCAGGGGAGGCAAGTTTCGGAGGGCAGAAGAAGACAGGGAAGGCTGTTGTCAGGAAACCAACTGGTGAGTTAACTAACTACTGTTCTAGATTTTAAACCTCTCTCTTGATTACTTGCTTTTGTTTATCATTTACTAGGCTAATTCTTCTAACACTATTTCAGGGGTGGCAAGTTTCAGAGGACAGAAGAAGACAGGGGGGGCTGATTTGTGGAAATTATTTGGTGATTCACCTAACTCAGGGGAGCCCATTATAATAAATCAGCCAGGTGGAAAGAAAGCACTAGATGGTCCATTAATCTCTGGCAAACGACTTGAGTCTGAGAAGCTTGCAAGTGAGAAAGAAGCTGTCTCTAGCAAGGACAAAAATCTGGACAGTAAAAGAATTGACTCAAATTTTCTAGTAGAGTTTAAACAGTTCTATCATGGTAAGAGCATGGAATCTTAATTGAAACTTGGGTAATTCGATGGAAAGCTCTATCAGCTCTCCATAAAATACCTTTCAACTTTATATATCTATTGTTCATTGTGGCTGGCTGGAACTTGAGTTACTTGATTGTTATATATTCTTATTTTGACAGATGATTCTGATAGTTCATCCGACGGTGCACTTAAGGTTAGTCTATAATTTCTCCTATTCTTATAGAGGCTTGCTTTTCTCAATATCTTGTTTTACTGATTAAAATACTGACCCTTACTTTGTAAACAACTTGAGTCTGAGAAGCTTGCAAGTGTGAAAGAAGAAGCTGTCCCTAGCAAGGACAAAAATCTGGACATTGAAAGATTAATTGCGGAATTTCCAAATGAGTTTTATTGGGGACACGATCATAGTAAGTGCATCGAATATAGCCGTTATTCTTCAGGTAATTGAAACTTGGGTAATTCTATTGAAAGCTCTATCAGCTCTCCATAAAATACCTTTTCAACTTTATATTTCTATTGTTCATTGTGGCTGGCTGGAACTTGAGTTACTGATTGTTATATATTCTTATTTTGACAGATGATTCTGATAGTTCATCGGATGATTCTGATAGTTCATCCGACGGTGCACTTCAGGTTAGTCTATAATTTTACAGAGGCTTTCTTTTCTCAATATCTTGTTTTACTGATTAAAATACTGACCCTTTCTTTGTAGGCTGTGTGGGACTTGGGCTTTCACATGGACGGCTCGGTAGATTCGGAGCTTCCCGAGTCGGACGGACTAGCAGTGTCCTAACTCTCTGTCAACACTTGCTTGACTCCAAAAATCTCATGGGATGACGTTGATGACAATTTCAAGTTGTAATGGGATGAATTTTATTTTAATCTCAAGTTAATAGAGACATGACAACTGCCTAAGTTATAAAATTCCGTATTTATGTAAAAACTGTTTGGTATATGTACTTTTGAGCCACTGATGGGGTGTTACTTTATATTTTGTAATTTTGGACATGCATGAATGAATGAATTAGTATATAGTTTATGAAGATATTGTCCATGATGATTGTTAAGTGAAAAAAATAAGGACAAAAATACTCTTTTTTCCTCTAAACTTTACATTTCAATTTTGTCCCTACTATTTAGTCGCTGAATTAGAACTAATTTTATACTTTTAAATCTTTGAATTTATACTAAATTTATACTATTTGGTACTTGAATTTGTATTTTTTTGTCCTTGAATTTCACCCTAGGACTAAATCATTAACAATTACAACTGAGTAATATATTTTGATTCTTCAAAGATCAATTAGTTGACTTGATATAAATTCAGGGACCAACCAAATAGTAAGTTTTCTCCTTTGTTAATTCCCATTCAATATTGATAGATTAATAAATACGCAACGTTAAATACTTAAACAATCTAGAGAGAGCCTTCAAGTTTAAATCTTAAGTAAACCATTACCAAATAGCCTTCAAAGTCATAGCCACAGTTATGTGCTTAAAAAGTGGGTTGAAAAGGGGACAACATGAGTAACAGAATTATGGCAACAAATAGAAATATTGACAAAGGATGAACAGCAGATTGCAAGCAACAACTAAAACAATCATCATTTGAGGAGAGTCTTCACAATTGATTTCACATTGAATTTCTTGAGGTCAGCATAGGACTGTCCACAGCCAACGAACATCACTGGTGCGCCAGATATGTAAACCATCAAAAGTGCAGCTCCCACCTGCAAAATGGAACACCATCATCAGTAAACCAATAATCATTCATTCATTCATTCATCATCAAGATCCAAATTCCCAGGTATATGTTAAACACTTCCATACAACTCATTAATTACCTTATCATCAATGGTGTCAAACTTGGTGAGCAAGATCCCATCTATCAATCTTGGATTAGCAGCAGAAGCCGAGAGATCAGCTAATTTCTGCCGTAAAATAACCAGGCAGGGTTTAATTTAACAACTGCGACAATGGAAACAGAGTTGAGCTAATAATATGAAAGTTTATAGAACTGAACCTGATTGAACTTTGAAAGCTGATCAACTGCATCGTTTCCAACCAGTGCTTCTCCAACAAATAAGACCAGGTCTGGATTATTAAGGTATATAAGCTTTGACAGTGCTCTCATCAATGGTTCATTATCCTGAAAATCAGTAGGAAATAAGTCGACAGTTCAACATAGCAGCACTGAGATAAATATAACCCGAATCCGAACAGATAACCAAGACTGTCTTAGATCAATCCCAAAGAGGAATGATCCTCTTCACAGTAGGAACTAGGAAGTATTAGAACTGTAAAGTAAAAAAACTGAGTTTGAGACCATGAATAATAACAGGATGTTTCTAGTATAGTGCACACTCCCACATACTTTATATTGACACAAAACACTGAAACTGACTAGAACAATACCTGCATACGACCAGCAGTATCAACAAGAACTACATCTGAACCATTGCACGAAGCTTCCTGAATTGCCTCTTTAGCCACGATTGCAGGATCTTTCTCATAGCCCTTCTCGAATATAGGAATCTGAAAAAGGGAAACCTTTAGGCTATACTTGCTCTAATTTCTTAAGACATGAACTGCAAATATATGTCACAGAATTTCACTAATCTTTAAGTAGCAAAATCGATAAAAACCTGAAGTCTGCGTGCATGAGTCCGCAGTTGTTCGACGGCATCAGATCGAAATGTATCACAAGCAGCCATCATGACACTTACGTTATGCTGCAGAAGCCAGTAAGCAACCTAAACAGAAAACAATAAGAGTAGATCGACCATCTCCATCTAGTTAGAAAGCATGTCATACATATGGAATCCCAATTGAAAGGGAGAAACAACATATTTTGACTTCACCTTAGCTAGATTAGTAGATTTTCCAACTCCATTGACACCAACAAATACAACAACATATGGTTTCCTTTGCTCCTTGGCAGCATGCACATCCCTCAGTATGTCAATAGAGCGCCTAGGAGTTAAAATTCGAACAAGTGCTTCTTCCATTGCTGCCTGCATTGATTGTTTGGAATATGCTCTTAATATGCATGTTTAAAAGCATATCCTTATGAGTGAAGTAAGCATGCACTGTATATAGGAAAAAAGATAGAAGCAAACCTGCACTGTTGAAGATATCCTTGTCAATGAAGCTAGTTTTTTGCCTTCAAGACTAGTTGCCACTGATTCGCAGAGTTTTTCAGCTATCTCCTCAGCCTACAAATGCCAAAGAACGTAATCAATAGTTACTAGTTCTGATAAAATGCCAAATGTCATGATTAATATCCATTTAGATATACAAAAAAAAGAAATAGAACTGTTTATTACCAAAAAAAAAAAAATTAGAAGTGTGTGGTATAAACACATACCACATTCTTGGTCATGAGCCTATCTTTCAGAGCTTTCAAAGCCGGTTCCAGGTCTGACTTCTCCAAGTTTGCCTTTCCTGCAATACTGAGGACAAGGATGTGCATGAATATCTTTATAATAAAATCACGTCGCTAAAATCTGAAAACCAAAATAAAATAGAAAAACTAAAACCAAAAGTAAAAATTGTAAAACGGTTACTCAATTATACCATATGCAAGGTTATTTGCATCTAAGGAGAGTAAAAAGCTTTTCCCAATAAATACCAGAAAAGGGAAAGGGCAGTATAAATCCCTTGATTATACAAAAAGCCAAAAGAATTGTGCCCGAGCGAGCACTTTCAGATCAAATCTTAGGATAGCTATCTCTCACTCACTCACTTCTTAAGTTGATCACAAACAAATGTAACATAAGAAAAGTGAAAGGAAAGTTTAAGACAAAACATAGAATAACAGCGAAATGAATTCTTATCAATGAGATTTACTGCATTTTTTATTAGTAACCCTCTTAGCGAAGGACAACATTAAAACAGTCAACCCATCAAGTTACCTCAAGGAATCAATGAGACAAACAATGCAATGCTCAAATGACAATTCCAAATGTCCAATATCTTATTATATATGAAACTTTGAGGTTTGAAACACGAGAGCATCAATTCCATTCTGAGTTACACCTCATTCCTGATATACTTGATGATTAAATCAGCGAATCAATTGAAAGGACTTAAAAAAATTCTAAACGAAAGAGTATGTATATGAAGCAAACAACATGTACAATAATAGAGTATGGTCAGCAATCTTACCTCTGGAACGTGGATGAAAACCAACCCTTCTTTTTAGCATCAGGCTTGCTGTTCATACCCTCGTCATCATCTTCTTCCGCCTCACTTTCACTACTAAAAACCTCTTCTTTATCCATCATACTTTCACCCTGATCTACAGCCACAACATTAATGTTACTTTCCCCATTCTCACCCACAGGATCTGTAAAGTCCAGTTTTCTTTCAGGAGGTGCTTCATCCCAAACTCTATTTTTCTTTGTCATCTTTTTATTTGGCTCTACATTTGAGGCTTTGGTAACAGCAGTATCTGTCTTCTTTCCACCTTTCACTCTGAGCTTCTGAAGCCTATTTACATCAAAAGCCCCAAGAGTGGAACTTGCATTCTCTTTACCGTTAGTATTACTATTCATGTTAGATTCTTTACTACCAACAAAATGGTCATTGGAGTGCCCATTCTCCAACTTATGGCCTTTCATATCCTCACCATCTCCTTTATCACTTTTTAAAGAACCTTCACTCTTTTTCTTACTTCTTCCTTCTGATCCAGACTTCTGTCCCTGCCCTTGCCTTTTGCTGTTACCAACAGTCTTGCCTACAGGATTCGATTTTTTCAAATCCTCGGCCCGAGCCTCAGCCTCCATCTTTAGCTGCCTGAAAGTTTCATCAAAATCATGATATACCATCCGCTTTGGATCATAAATTTCCGAGAATTCGCGCTTCACCATAGCCAGAAGATCTTCCACATACAACAGATGAAGGATCGGTTGATACACGGCCACGAACACGAGGCCCAGCTCATTATGGAAGGTCCATTTGAGGGTGTAAGCAGCACCTGAAGCATCATAATTATATGACGCCGCACCAGATCGTTCCTCCAAGAGACACAATCTGATCAAGGTTTCGATCGGTGATCCTTTAAGAGCATTTCCAAGCTCTTTACAAGTCCAGAGGATCAATCCTCCTCTTGTAAATATAAGTAACTGCTCTAACATCTTCGATCAATTTCAAATACCCTGCAAAAAACATCCCAGAACTTTAAAGATTGCAAAAACCTTAGAATCTAAATAACAAATGACAGGGAAACAAAATTCATCCCAACTCTGGAAAAATACCACAACAAAAATTCGCAACCATCAATTATACTTTGAAAACTGTCAATGAAAGAGTTATGTTACAAAATAAACAAAACCCATAAACAATCAAACCCTCACACGGGGCAAGTATGAGAAAATCACTCATCTCGATCCGGAACATAGATAACTACACTTTTTAGTTTTCAGCCAACGGCCAGTGTAGGCAGATCTATAAACACATTCACAAATAAGGATTCAATCACACAATTCAAGAATTGACTTTCAAATGACCCGAAGGTCTAACTCTTCACAAAAGCTTATGATAGACTCTCACAAGACACCCACCAATAATTCTAACACCTAACTAAGAGACCAATGAGGATTGGGCATTGAATTTGGGAGCTTTGATAACTGTTTTGAAATCCATAAGTTTAAGATCAATTTGTAAACAAATTTCAAGATCAATAGTATAGGTCAATCCTTCAAACTTGACACTTACATTCTTTTAATGAAATTTGCATACTTTGATTCCCACACCTCAAAATAAAAAATATGATGTGAGAATCCTCCATAGTTTCAAATAAATCCATTTAGTTCATCAAAATCATTAAAATCGCCTCTAGGGNAGGTTTCTACATTCAGATTTGCATTCTGCAGGTAAATCTCAGTCTATTATTTATAATTAATTTGTTATAGGACTTTACAATTTTTCATATGTAATTGATTTTGTTTTTTTTAGGCTATTTTCTCAATCCTCAATTTCAATATGGAGTTAAACATGGTCGTGATGTGTACAAAGAAACCATGGAAGAAACAAGAAAAGTAATAACTAAATTGGGAAGGGATGTTGACTTTCAAGTGAGAGCTATAAATCAGGTTGTCATATATACACACACATTGGAAGTTTTATTATAATTAATTATTATCTAACATATAATAGTGATTCTATACTTACACTTCATTATATGATATTACACAGATAATGTTGTTCAAGGATAAAGAAGAAACCTTTGGCACACCACTAGCTCAAAGAGCATGGGCTCAAATGAATGAATCCTGGTATGTGTTTTATTGTTATCAATTTTTATATAAGTGTATCTTTTCTTTTTCTTTTTCTTTATATATATATAATATGTTATAATTAGCTATTTAGCTTATTTTGTGTTATTTATTTTTAAATAGCTGATTGGTGGCTAATGTATGGTTCATGTGCTCCTGAGCTTCAAGAAATTGCAATCAAAGTTCTTAGCCAGACGACATCAGCCACAAATTGTGAAAGAAATTGGAGTACATTTAGTTACATCCATACAAAGACAAGAAATAGGCTGAAGTATAAAAAATTACAAAAACTTGTCTATTCTTTCTACAATATGAAATTGAAAATGAGATACAGCATGAGAAGAAGTCAAGAAGAAATCGACAATAGTTTCAACCCAATCAATCTTGACTACATATTTCAAGATGATGATCTATTATCCCAATGGATTGAGGAGAGAGAAAACCCATTGTTAGATGGGGTTCAGAATGCAGAATGGCTCCCAAGAGAGGATACTGATGATGAAGATATAGAGGGTGGTGGTGATAATGATGAAGATTCTGGTGGTAATACTCAGAGTGGGAATGGTTTGAGCCCACCAAGCAATGATAGTGGTAATAATGGTGATAATGGAGAGGGTAACAATGCCGAAAGTACTCATGATTTTGATGAGTATAGACAACAAGACCCATATCTAGATGTTCCCCATTCTATGCGTGGTGATTTTGTTATTGATATGACATTAGGTCCAAATAGGGATCATCCTGATAGGACAGCTGGAGAAAGTAGTAGAGATGAGTCTCGATCTAAAAGAGGAAGAAGACAAAGAATTGGTATATCTGAAGAATCTTCTGATTCCAATATTTCACAGAGTTTTAGTAATTTTAGCATTGATGACTCGTATCAAAGTAGTCAAGGTTATCCACCATTTCATCATCAACCATACTATTATCCACCATTTCATCATCAACCATACTATCAACCACCGCCATATTATCAACCACCACCATATTATCAATCACCACCATATTATCAACAAGCTCATTATCATCAGGTTCCAAATGTTCATCATGACCAACCTATGGAAAATCAATCAAGTGGGCAGTTCGGTGATTATATTTTTGGACAAGGTATTATTATACAAATAATTAACTCATTAATTTTTATCATTATATTTTTATAGTTATGTTTTAATTATTAGTTTTACATGTTATTGTAGGACATAGTACTGATAATCAAAGTGAAAGTGGAGATTATGTTCCTCCACGCCATTCAACTATGTGGTGACAAGTTTTTAGGTAATGTAAATGCTTCTTATGACTCATAAGTATATTAGTATGTTTAATTTTTCAAATGTGAACATTTTGTGCATATTTTAAAAAATTCATGACCGCAGCGACCGCAACCCGCATCGTAACACCCGCAGTACCCGCAACCGCAGTGACCGCAACGTAACCGCAACCGCAACCGCAATTTGCAACCTTGGTTGTTTTATCAATTGCTACTTGAAATCAGTTTTGTTTTGTTTTGGAGTTATATATTTTTTTCCTACATATTGAAATTAGTTTTGTTTTGGTCCTCTATGAAGCATAAATGTTCTGTTTTTGTCTTGGTAGGGGTTATTGCCAACTGTAGCTGAGCTCCTTCCAAAAGTTGAGCAAAGGTTTTGTGTCCGATATCTCTATAGCAACTTTAGAAAGAAATTCCCGGGCCAAAGGTTGAAGGAGCTTATGTGGAGTTCTTCAAATGCAACATACCTCCCTAAGATGCAAGTAGAAGATGATGACGCATACAAGCACCTGCTACAAATTCCTCTCTGATATTGGAGCAAGTCAAGGTTCTCCACAGACACAAAGTGTGACATCTTGCTGAATGACATGTCAGATTCATTCAATAGTGTGATTTTGGAGCAAAGAGAGGAGCTCGTTGTCACTATGGTCGATGACATACAAACTCACTTCATGGACAGATGGGCCAAGAATAGAGAAAATGTTAAATCTTTCTATTAAACAGTGTTGCCAAGGATTAAAGCTCGCTTAGACAAGGAGCAACTACATATAGGGGAGTGGGTGGCTAAGTGGGCCGGGAAGAGATATTTGAGAAAAAATATATAAATATAGAGATTAGGGTTCCCCACCTCGCCTGGGATCAACTCCACGGCAACCCGGTGTTTGAGCTAACAGCAGCAACGAAAAGGCAACAAAAGATAAGAAAGCGAAGAAAGTGAAGAAATGTAGTTGTTATTTAGTCTTTATTTTGGTTTTTAGAGGTGCTTGGTGACTATTTTTGGAATTCCCAAGCACCTATAAAGTATGGACACTAACACGGGATACGGGACACAACACGAACACGGACACATCGACACGTCAAATTCTTAAAATTACATAACACGACACGGTGTATATTTATATATATAAAAAATCAAAAATCCATAAATTTTTAGAAAAACCTTAAAAATTATAATATCTATTCGTAATATATATCATATGTATTATTATTTTATATTGTTTGTCATGTTAAAGTCACAAAAAATTGATTTTATATTTTGAAACTTATGAATATGTGTCGTACGGTGTCGGACACGAACACGTGTCTGACATGGCGACACGCCCTCAAAATAAAGTGTTCATGCTTCATAACTAAGCACTAATGATTAATTGTCAAGCTTGATGAGTTATTTTTGGAATGCCAAGCTTGATGAATTTATTTTGGATTGATGACTGTTATGAATATTAGGATATGTTGTGGGTTATTATGGTTTTTTTTTTTTTAAATTTCCCGGTACAATGATGTACAAAAATTGCAAAAAAAATTTGTGGTAATGATGATGTATAGGATGTCTTAAAGACTTTGTAATATGATAGTATTTATGATTATGTATGACATAAATGTCAATCTTATCATGTTGATCTATAAGATTGTTGGCTGACAATTGATTCTTGTAACTTACACGTATGTACAATTGTCCAAATCAGTTTAGTGAAAATGGGATATGCAACTTTCATTGATTTTTTAAATGATATGCAACTTTCATTGATTTTTTAAATGTCAACATTTTTCAGGGACTTAATTATACAAAAAAAAATAAACGTCTAAACATATTTTGGGGACCTGCTTGTACAATAGTGCAGAACAGGTCATTTCCTCTCCACCTCTTAGGTCATTTCCTCTACACCTCTTACCATCATTCACACTATGCCCAATTTTATCTTCTCAAATTCAAGCAATACCAATACAAAAACATCTAAGTGTCAATGTACCAACCAACCAACAATTCATACCACTAAAATTCAAGAGTGATACACATCCTATTAATCATAAAGTTTTACACTACATGAGTCAAATTGCAAAAACAAACAAACAAATAATACATCATTCTTGGTTCATCCCATTAACTTGCAATACAAAAGAGTTAACAAACAAATCAACATAATGACAACACTAACTAAAAGCCTAATAATCATTCTCAGTCTTCTTAATTGTCCTTCATACATTGCATTTTCCTTCTTCAACTCCCTACACCTTTTCTTCTTTAGAGAAAGCAAGTCAATCAACACTTCATCATTCTTTTTACTTGAGCTACTATCTTCATCTACCCACTTGAAGAAGTCACAAGTAAGTTCATGACTCTGCATTCAACCAACAAAGATTTCTTTACAATTCACACACTGCACAGACTTAGGGCCTGTTTGGCAACCATACATCTCAAACTCATCCCATTCTAATCCTAATCTCAACCTAAAATTAGATGAACAGTCCAGTTTGGGTGTTTGTCTGGCACATAATCTCATCTCATCTCATCCAAATCATCATCTCATCCAAATCATCATCCCATTTATCATACATTTACTAATCTACCCCTATTTATATACCTATATTTACCTACACTCTAATACAAATATAAAAAAGATAATTAGACAAAATAGTAATTTTACATACCCTCATTTATTACACTTATAATTTTCTCTCTCTCCATCATTTCTTATTAATTTTTTTTCTCTCCCTCTCACTCACTCACAAACACACACAAACTTCTCTCTCTCCTTTTCTCTCTATCTCTCACACACCCACC
>QANZ01020629.1:137243-160194 GCA_003254925.1 Chamaecrista fasciculata | reverse complement strand
TTTTTTTCTCAAACTATGCAATTAGTTTCTCAAAATATAGGGTTAAAAGGTCAATTTGGTCCTAAATGTATGCCCTAATGTTCATTTTGGTCCATTATGTTTCAAAATATTTAAATTGCTCCTAAATGTTTGCAAAATATTTCATTTTGGTCCCAAGTATTGAATATGGCTTGTTTCAAGTTCAAACACGATGAGTTTAGAGCTACGTATTGTTCCCGAAGAGTACCTCTATATATTCTAGTAGAGACATTTTACCAATATTTATAACCAAAATGAATAATTTTGCCAACATTTAGGACCAATTCGAACTTTTTGAAATATAATGGACCAAAATGAATATTAGGATATACATTTAGGACCAAAATGAACCTTTGACCAAATATTTTAGTGTTGTTTTGTAATTTGTATTCTGGTCCTCAAAGTATTCTTTCTTATTTTTTGTCATTAAATTTCATAAATAGACTCCATTATTGGTGACCGGAATTTTTTACAGGCCCCGACTTATCATTTACATATGTTAGGGATTGATTAATTGGACCAGTACAAAATTATGGACCAAATTGTAATCTTAAAATAATTTTCATGTTATTTTCACTTTGGCCCATCATCTCATCCAAATGGATTGACCCAAAAACCTTGATCCAAAAATATCTTATCCTCACACTTTCCAAGAGCATCTAATCTCAACATCATCTCGTCCAACCCACCACCAAACACCTATCATCTCATCTTATCTCAATCTCATTTCATTATTTCTTTCCATTTATACCCCTATACAAAATAAATAAATCCAACAACCTATTTCACCTAACCACAATCATTACATACCCTTTTATATAATTTCACATCCTATTTAACATCATTTTCTCTAAAATCACCCAAACACCAATACCTCATCTCATCTCATCTCATTACAACATCATCTCATCCAAGTCACTTGGATAGATTGGCTTGAGATGCAATTGCTCCCAAACAGGCCCTAAACCTTTTTAAATTTGAATTTTGTTTAATTTTAGATTATAGATTTTAATCATTTTATATTTTATGTTTGAATTAATATTAATATTAAAAAAAACTGTTAAGCGTTGCTTTTCTCAACAGAACCATATATATATATATATATATACACATTTGTCCATTCGTCACATTCAAAGAAGTCTAATAAACCCATAAGATTATATAATACTCTGACATGATATATAAGGTAACGCCAAATAAAAACGGAATCTATTGATGTTGCTCCAAGTAAAGTACTCGTGTTTTACATTCTCACTTCCTGTAAGGTTCTTTGTAAACTTTTATGTTTGTTTTGTTGTGACATGCATAATATTTTGAGAAAATCTCCGAGAAAAGCATATAAAAGCATTTTAATATGATGGAATGGCCTTTCTATTTTTCTTTTTTAAAAAGATCATTTTACGAAAAAAAAAAAAACAGGGTTAGTTGGGTGAGTGACTGTTCCTACATTCGATTCAAAATGCATGGGGGTTCACTTCACTTCATAGTTCATAGTTGAGACCCATGGACATGGTTCGATTTCTGGAAGAGAAGGTCCCACCTAATAATTCACGCATTCCCCTTCTCTCTCTCTCTATGCAGCTTATCATTAAAGCCTGCGTCACTTCAATTATTGCATTGATCCCAAAAGCATGACATATCTCACCCTCCTCACTTCTTCTGTATCCCCAAATTCTTTAACACCTTCATTAATTTTCTGTTTCGCTCACTCTGCCCTATTCACTATTCATTACTACCTTACTACGCTACGCTATTTTCAATCTCTATATATATATTTGTACTAATTATGTTAAAAATTAAAAGGAAAAATAATTAGTATTGCTATTCATTTGTCACTTTTGATAATTAAATCTTTTAAAAAAATAATCATGTTTAACTAAATGATATATTTCAATAGTTTAAAAATTGAATTAGATCTTTGTTAATTTATTAAAGAAAATAGATAGAAGTATGATGAGATGGAATAATATAATTGCGTAGGTTGGTGGAGAGAGGGCGTTGCATTAATTTATAGTGAGAGAGAGGGGATGGTAGTTTTGTTGTAAAGTTAGGCCACGCGCGTGGGACCACAACGTAGGACGGCTTGGAATTGTGAATGCCCCTTTTCCTTTAATTTGAGGGTTGAGTTGAGAATTGAGAGGTCATGAGATTGAATTAGGGTTCCGAAATTGTGGAGTCATTGGATACCCATCCCGTTTGTGTGGCATCATTTTTTTCCTCTTCAAGCCCTCAAACAAATTACTGTAAAGAATATGGATGGATGGAGGGTGCTTCAAAAGATACAAAAGAACCTTCCCCTTTTAATATAACTCATAATTATTTCCACACTTGAAATCCAAACTTTTCTGGGAATAGGAAAAGTTGGTCGCTTTGTCTGCCTCTACTTAAACCTTATTATATTTGGTCAAATACAGAGATCTCGTGCTAATCATCTCACCCATCATCTTTGTCCCATTATTTTTTTCTTTCTTCTCGTCACGCTTGTTTCCATCCTGAAAAGAAATCTTTTTTTAATCATTGTTATTGTAATTGGATGAAAACGGAATGAATTTTGGTAGGTGATGAATAATAGTGTTCGAACAAGAGAAGAAGGGTATAGTAAAAGTAAAAGATAAAGGGATTGGCGAGTAGGTGTAGCGGTCATGTATGTATAGGTGGAACCTACTATGGTCATTTCATTTCAAACGGGTTCACTTTAATCAAAGTTATTTAACTCGGAAACTGAAATCACTTTTTAGGCTTAAACTCGTGGGTTGTCATTTTTGTGGAACATCATATAGCAGATCAAATCAACACTGTCTTCGTAGGGGTGTACTAGTGTAGCCCACATGATTGTGTATTTGGCACCAAAGACAACTAATCATTTTTATCATTTTCTTCTCCTCTCATGCATATCATCACCATATAGGACCATCATCATCATCATTATCATCATCATCATCATCGCCACTATCCATTATCATTCCATCGAACACTTATTTATTTATTAGTCAATAAGACAATGCGACCGGCTTTCCCATATCTCCTTCCCATGTTCTATCATTTTCCCCTCTCCTCATCATAATACATACTCTCTCACCACTCTGGTTGGTCTACAAATTCATTCATTCTTCTCCCTCGTTTTAAGTCAAAATAATATATTTAATTCTTTTTACTTGCCTAAAATAATTAGTTGGGTATAATGTTTCACAATTAAAAATATGATAACAAATTTTATAATGATAACAAAAATTTGTAAAATAAAAAAAAAAATTCCTTGAGTTTAGTCCAACTTAAAAATAGTCCCTAAATAAAGAAGTAAATACTTATTATAAGGGAATGAAATAAAGCNCTCTCTCAGCTTGCTCACGAGCTCTCTCAGCTTCTAATATTTCAAGCTTTTGTTGCATTGAAGCTAACTCAGATCTCATAGAAGCAGTATTTGAAGTTTCACCAATAACAAAACTTGAGTTATGGAAACGAAAAACTTTTGAGGGACATGGCCCCGTTCCCAAACCACGCACTCTTCCAGAATGTTCTTTTCCAAGAACTTGACCAAGTGCATCATTTGATGAAACTGTAGGAGTATGGTTGAGATTGTTGTTCAGCAAGCTTCTCCTCAATTTTTTCCTAAAAAAAAAATTGAAATGTTAAATTCAAACTTTTTACGAATACATGACAGAGATTCCCCGGACAGCAAGCAGAAAACATCAACTTAAAGTCATAAGCACTATGCTGCAGTTGCAACTACAAGCTTCAATGTAAAATTCAATAACCAAACCAACTCATCAATGTATTAAGAAATTCAAACATTCATAGTTTTACCCAATAGCTAAAAAAACAAAAGATATATAAATATAGGGAAACTAGGCATACTGCCACTCAAAATTTGCATAAAAAATATATATCCAAAGCCACCAAATTTGAACAAGGTAAGAATTACAATCCTACAAAATATCCTACACCAAATTGGCCATTATAAACACATTATGCAGTCTACAAACTAATTAGGCTACCACAATACAACTTCTGACATTTTATAATGATAACAAAAATTTGTAAAATAAAAAAAAATTCCTTGAGTTTAGTCCAACTTAAAAATAGTCCCTAAATAAAGAAGTAAATACTTATTATAAGGGAATGAAATAAAGCTCCAAGTTTGACAAAATTTGAAAGAGAGAGCCAGTAGTGCATTAAAAATGGACGTTACTTATTATTACTTATATCACAAGGGAGGCAAGGATATGGCAACATGGGATGNTCACAAGGGAGGCATGGATATGGCAACGTGGGATGAATATATATATATATATATATATATAAGTAAGGAAGGCGTTATTAGTGTTTGTATGTGTAAAGTGTATTGTGTATAAATATATATATATATAATAAAATAGATTCACGTGCAATTGTGAACCTGAAATTGTCGGTCAATCTTTACTCCCACATGGTAAAGGGGCAGCAGAAATAAAAAGGGGTTTGGTGGTGTGGTTGAGAAAAAAAGAAAGTAACCCACTTTCCTCCTTTTTCATTCCCTTGTTCAACTAGTCTACACATACATACACCCAGGCGTGCTTAAGCTTGACTCACATACACCAGAAACAAACAAGATAGAGAATGGAGCTGGCATTGAGTTTAGGAGACACATCAAAGGCCTTATCCAGAGTTTCCAGTACTAGTAGTAAAGATGGTGATGGTAGTAGTAGGGGTTTCTGCATAGCGCTTGGTGATCATAATAAATTCAATTCCAAGCTCTCACGTGACGACACAAGACCAGATCCTCCTCTTCAGCTTCACCTTCTTCCTTTCACTCCTCTCCCCACACCTCACTCACGTGCCTCCAGGGGACTCCTCGATGTCAACCTTCTCGCGGCGGACGACGGCGGCGACGATGGTACGCCGGTATCGTCGTCGTCGCCGAACAGCGGGTCGTCGTTTCAGATGGAGTTCAGAAGCAAGAGGGAGAATGAAGCTGAGGATGATGACGATAACGCTTCCACTCGCAAGAAACTTCGTCTTTCCAAGGAACAGTCGGCTTTCCTTGAAGAGAGCTTCAAGGAACAAACCACCCTTAATCCCGTAATTAATCCATATCTCTATCTGTGTTTACAATTGATTATGGCCGGAAATCAATGAATTAATTAATAATGTGTGTGCAGAAGCAGAAGCTTGCTCTGGCGAAACAGCTAAACCTGCGTCCTCGGCAAGTAGAAGTGTGGTTTCAGAATAGAAGGGCAAGGTAGGTAGTAATTATTAATTATTTGACATGTTAGATAATAATGAATTAGTTTGTTTTTGAATTTGACAAGTTACATAAACAGGACGAAGCTGAAGCAGACGGAAGTGGATTGTGAGTATCTAAAGAGATGTTGTGAAACATTGACAGAAGAGAACAGGAGATTACAGAAGGAATTGCAAGAGCTAAGGGCTTTAAAGACGTCTCAGCCATTTTACATGCAGCTTCCAGCTACCACTCTCACCATGTGTCCTTCTTGTGAGCGAGTCGCCACCACCACCAACAACAACAACAACAACGCTTCCTCTACAAAACACCACCTTCCACATTCATGATCACATCAACTTCTTCTATCATCTTTACTCTTTCTTTTTTTTTTTTTCTCAATTTTATCATATATCTTCTTTCATTATTATTATTATTTTTATAATATTATAGTGGAAAAGGACAATGCACTGCCCTCCCTCTCTATTTAATTCTCTCTGTACAGTTTTACTTCCTTTCTTTTTCCGTTTCAATCTCTTGTTGTTTCTGTAATTCTGTTAACTTATTAGCGTTGGAGTTATTATGATTGGGTGCCGTCGCCCTCAAACATCCTTTTTGTTCATCTTATATGTCAAACTACCAACTTCTCTATTTCCAACCCTTACTTTCCTTTCATTTTCAACTCTTCTCTCTTTACCGTACTGTTTATTCATTTTTTTTTTCTTTTGAACAGTAATACTTGTTTGAAATTCGATTGCTAAAATAATACTACAACGGCAGATATCTGAATAAACTAACATCTGAAAAGAAACCGTATAATTTTTAAATAGAATTAATAAATATATCATTAAATTTTGAATTCAATAATCCGTTAATCCCCATTGAATGGCAGTCTCTAGACTCGTTCAAGAGTCGGAGCCGATCCCGTATTGTTCATAAGTCATAACTATCAAACCTTGCCGCCCATAGAAAAATTATAATTATTACTAAATGATCGTATTCCAAATTCATATCTATAATACTATACATTTTATATCAATCCACATTTCATTGAAGTGATATTTCAAAATCATGAATGGAAAAATGTTGTAGACAAACTTCTTATAACTTGTAAATTTAAGTTCTCTAATAAGTAATAACTTATTCATAAGTTTATTTAAAGTATTTCTAAACATCAATTTTTTTTTCATAAGTATAATTATTTTAATTCAATAAATTTTTATATAAAATAGTTTAAAAATAACTTATATCTTTAATAATTTTAAAACAATGTTTATATGTATGTTAAAATATAACAAATTTGCTGATAATATCAGGGTTATTAAAACCGGATCGGACCGAACGGTTCGAGTTGTCCTAATAACTAGCTGGACACAATCGGCCCTGAACCGAAAGAAACCGGTCAAAAACTGGTGAAACCGGCCTGAACCGGATGCAAATCGGTTGAACCGGTCATGATCTGTTTTTTTATTTTCTTTTTTCTATTTTGATTTTTTCGGTCATTTTTTTTCATAATTATTGGTCAAATCTTAGAAAATGTTAATTATGAACCAAAATTTGATAGAGAAAGTGATCATAAAATGTTAATTGATTATATTATATTGATAAACATTATGAAAATTGATTATCTCTATATTAATTCATGTTAATTAATGAAAATTGTATTAATATGTTAATGTTATAATTGTACTTTGTAACCTAATTATGAATATTTGAATTAAAATTTTATTATATATAGATTTTTTTTTATTTTTAATTTATTTATTTGTCAACAGTTCAACTCCGATTGAACCATTGAACCTTAAACCGCTACCTCGACCGATTCAACGTTCGGTCCGATTTTAATAACTTTGAAAATATATATCACTAGAGAAATGAAGTTCTCTCTACCCATTGTACTCAACATAAAGTCATGCAAACGTATATTCAGATCTAATTTACTACATGATGATGATTGAATGCATCTAATATATACCTTAAAAAGGTATAGCTAATTCATTCAAAGAGTAAAACGAATGAACTATTTTAAAGTTGTCAGTTAAACTAATATTAATTAACTTTTAATATAAATTGAAGATATGGTAACAAAATTAAATTATTCTACCAGAAAATAACTTAATTAAAAGATCAAGTGTTATTCAATAAATTATTCTATTGATATATAGTATAAGAAATTTAATTTGCTTCATTCTATAAAAAAAGATCAAGTGTTATTCAATCAAAGCCGTAATAATTGAGTGAACCTACTTAATCAGTGTTTTGACCAAACGAAAAAAGAAAAAGTACGGAGTTATTGCAAATTGGAACCAGGAATATAATGGAATCAATTAGTTAGTAGTAAGTGTGAACAATAATGTGTATTCCAAACAGTGCTGGGACCCATAGATTAAGGGATGCCCCAAAACTAAGGGGAATGGATCAGCTAAAGTATGAATTGCTGAATTTGTTGATCCTGACCATTTAATGTATCACTATAAGACAAAGTATGATCAATCAACGGTCAAGATTTAATAATTTACATACTTCAGCTGATTTGTACTTTAGCAGATCCACTCCCAAAACTAAGGGAGGCTAGTCCTATATATATATAGTCTACATACAGGAATACCTTAGGAACTGGCAAACAGTGTCAGAATGGAGATATTGAGATCTATTTTGTACGGATAAACCTTTTTGGTGTTGAGCCTGCATCTATCTGTGGAAGCAGTCCTAGCTATATGGTGGATTGGAAGAGAGACACAAACGCATCTATATATATATATAGAGAGAATCTATATATATATATATATTGCAGCAGCACGAATGCCCAATTATCGTGGGTTTGGATTGACAAGAAATTGGATGAATGTGTAGAAAAGCAGCATCTTAAGCAGATCTTGGCGCAGGCCTAAAACCATGGGGATCATATATAGATATAGGTGATTGTCATTGTATTGGTGAAGGATAGCATGCATATCCTTCACCAATACAATGACAATCAATCCTCCTCACCTTATCTGGCTATCTCCATTTCCAGCTATTAATTATTTGCATTTCCATCTCATCACCTCAATTAATGTCATGCGCTGCAACTCCAACCTCCTACTTCTTAATTTTCATCTTAATATAATCTCATATGGCTACATATATATATATATATATATATTCTAGATAAAGGTATATTTTTGGTTTTTTTTTTTAAAAAAAGAAAAACCTGAAGTTCCAAGTTCGTTTTAGTTTCTTGATTTGTTAAAATTGATCAACATCTTTTTAACTTCATTAATAAAAAAAAAAAGTTAAAGGGTCATTTTGATCTTAAATGTATGTCCTAATGTTCATTTTGGTCCATTATGTTTCAAAATGTTCAAATTGATCCTAAATATTTACAAAATGTTTCATTTTGGTCACAAATTATTGAATATGACTTGTTTCAAATTCAAACCTGACGAATTTAGAGTTACATATTATTCTCGAAAAATACTTTCTCTATCTATTTGGGATCGTCAACAAATGAGATTGAACTAGTTCTAAGAGCTCTTTTCACGGTCAAACAAGCAAAATTAATTATATCTCTCTTGTTTCAAATTCGAAAACAACGGATCCAAAGCTACGAGTTTCTCTTAACAAGTTTTTTGAACTTGAAATGATAGACGAGAGAAATATGACCAAATTCAATAGTTTGGGATCCAAAATGAAACATTTTACCAATATTTATGACCAAGATGAATCATTTTGCAAACATTTAGGACCAAAATGAACATTAAGACATATATTTAAGACCAAAATGACTCTTTGACCTAAAAATAATATTGAGTTTAAATCAAAAAATAAAAACTTTTAATATAAAAGCGTTGATATTATTTATAATCTATTAATTATCATGTAGATATAATAAACAAATAAATTAGTACATAACAATCTTTCAAATTAAGCATTTTTAGCTAAATAAATCAACAGTATTATAGTAGGAGTTAGATTTTTTTTTTTCATTTAAGCGTTTTTCTTTTAATAGATTTAAGTTTTGAAAGTTATTAGACTAAAACGAAACCAATCACATTTAATAAAATTTAACCCTAGATTAATAGAACAAAAATACACTTCGGCAAAAAAAAAAAAAGAGACCAAAAATACACTTTTGCTTATATAATATACTAGTTGCTTTGCGTGTCCTAACGGGCACGCAAATATGTATATAAAATAAATAAGGGACTAAATTGTTAACTTAGTAAAGAAAGAGAGATCAAATAGTAAATTTTTTCTTATTTTTAATTTCATAGACTATAGTTTTAAACATGGACGACCAGAAAGGGGTTGAGCCATATAATATAAGATATAGTATTTGTTTAGGTGTATGGCTCACAAAATAAAGAAGCTTTTTTCTTTACTATTAGTCTTGTTTGGTGAATGAATTAAGCTTGTTTTATGCCACAAGTGTTGGCTCCATTGGTGACACCAACCAGAGATCACACATGAATGTGTATTCAAGTCCACGAATCTCTCGTGTTGGAGCTGATCATTTGTTGCATTGAATTAGGTTATTGCTATGCTAGTTTGCTAGATACTTCATACTTCCCCCCACAAATGGATGCACTGATAGTGGTTTCAAATAAAGATGCTGTTTTCGTAATAATAGTTTCCCTTTTTCTTTTAAAAGGGATAAATGCGTAATAAAGATACTTCCCCCACAAATGGAAGCACTGATAGTGGTTTCAAATAATAGTTTCCCTTATTAATTAATTTAACACAACATTTAAATGCGTATCTCGCTCTGGCCCTTGAATTGTAAATAGAATTTGGGGTCCATTATATATGGTGCACCTTTACGTGATTTTACTCAAAAGGCCTGCTCCACCTTATACTCCTAGGTTTTTGACAAAGCGGCCCATAATCAATGCGAGTGCAAAAGAATACAACAACTAAATATTTAATCATTGCCACTCAATTGGTTAATCCTATATATGTTAAGGTTTGCACGGCCCATAATTTAAGGCTTACGAAAGATGAGCCTACAAATTAGAGTATTGAATTATCAGTTTATTCATCAATTTCATGTTTATTCTGCTTTAAGGATTGATTCAATGCACAATTTCAACTCATTACGAACTTTGAATAACTATTTTATTTAACCGAATAAATCCAAAGTCTAAAGAAAAGAGAGTATATATATTTCCTAATTGAAATATATATACTCTCTTTTCTTAATTATAACCAACGAGTCCAAACTAATTAACTATCTAGGTAGATTAAAGTAAAGCTCAGAAGTATTAGCTTAATTTAAACGAAAATATTTTAATTTGACAATAAGTACTGACGAAAATGAAAGGGTATTACAACTTTCTGTGGGCAGAGACCAGGTGACACATGAATGATTATATATATATAGCAATAGATTTTGAGTAACGAAACGTATGTAGCACATGCAAGATTGTTATGAACTGAAGGAAGTTGCAGGGTTTGTAGAAAATTGTAAGAGGGAAGTTGTATGGGCATCATTACTTTCTATTTTTTGGGGGTCGATATGAGCATCATTTTCATCAATACTCATTAGCCTGATATGCTCATTGCACATGACACATTAAAGAAGGGGGGAAAACGAAAATTAGCAACATGACAAAAACCGTTGTCACCTTGATGATCACTTAGAAAATTATATTTCATTGCGATTCACAAGAATATAAAAAATGTTTGAATAAGTTAAAACATTCTTAAATTATTTTGCAATATTTTCATGGGAGTTTCAATATTGAATTTGGTTTAAGTTTGATAATCATGAAAATATTTCATACTTTTTAAATACTTCTTTAACTTTTCATTCTCAAATAACAATTTATCAAATACAGTTTTTTCATTTTTAAAAACAAATCATGGGAATGTTTTTAAAAAATTTGTTTTCTTTCTACATCATAAAAAAATTAATTATATCATAATAATACTTTTTTAAAAAAATAATAATTTTATTGAAAAATACTAATTGAAAACATAATTTTTATAATGATAGAAAATTCAAAATAACAAAATATAAAAAAAATTATCACTCAAAACATAACTAATGAAAAGAATTAAACAAATAAAAATTAATTGAGTTTGATAATAATACTATAGTCATTTTACTTAGATTAAATAATTTTAAATTATGAAATTAGTGTAATCCCACTTCCTTTGGTGAGATTAAGAAATTGTAATTTTATTGGATTATGTTATTCCTGAAAATATAATATTTCTTTTATTTTTTTTAATCCACATATTAAATATAGGATTACTCTATTCTATATCTTATAAATTCAAAATTAATATTTTAATCAGATTACCCAACGTCTCCTACAGTTGAAACAAGCGTTTATGCATATTTAATTATTCACTAGCTACTCCAAAGTTCATTCTACTCGAACTTTAATAATTATGACTACTTTTATAATTTATTTAATTTTAAAGTAATGATACAATAAGCTCTAGTGTTTGAGCTAATCAGAATTTATCTCTTTCTCTTTCCTCTTTTTTATTTCTTTTCTTTTTCTTTTTCAACTTTCAAGTTACTTTTTATTAAAATTGTGTAAAATGAAGGTTAAAAAAAAGAATAGCTATAGTATTGGAGCTTTTTGCATTATTTCCCTTAATTTTAATCTTTTGAGGCCCAAGGCCCTAAACACTGTATTCTTGCAGATTTTCAGATTTGCAATTACAGTCCAAGATTTTTTTTTTTTTTTTTCCCTAGCCGCTGCGTCTCTTCTCTTCTNTTTTTTTTTTTTTTTACCCTAGCCGCTGCGTCTCTTCTCTTCTCTCGCTCTAGATCAGCTCGCACCAGTGGATTCTGTCGGGACTGCCGTCGTTTTTAGCAGCGGTGCCCCTCTCTCCCTCCTTTAGGTAGGCTTTCTAGTGTCTTCCTCCACTAGGGAGGTTTTTTGCTCCCAATGGGGGAGATTCTCTCATTTTGAATAGGAAAAGGTTTTTTTTTTCTTCTTTTGGTTTGTTGTTGGTTTCAGATCTACCATTGGAGCAAAGTTTGAAGAAAAAAACGTGTAAGAAGATGAATCTCTTGAGAGAGGTGTGTTGCCTCTCTGAGAAATCTTCCAAGTTTTCTTTGGTTATTTGTATTTAGTGGATCTAATGGATGTATAGGAGATCCAATTTTATCCTATTCCTTTGTGTGTTGCTTAGGAATCTCTTTTCTTCTCCTAGACTGATGTATGTATTCTGATTTATGGAGCATAAGACTATGTGTTTATTGTTAGATCTAGGCCTTACTTGATCTCCCTTGACGTATGGCCTTACGCCATTTTATGATGAATGAAGGTTCTTTCTTTCCGACAAAAAAAAATTACAGTCCAAGACTTCGAAATCATAATCTTCAACAGATTGAACTAACAATTAAATTAATTAATTAATGAAAGTTTCAAACTTGTGCAGTGAAGAGTGAAGACTATTTTTGTTACCACCAAAGCATAAGCAAACATGTGGTCAGAAATTACGAGGTCCATATTATTGTTGTAATGGCCCTTGAGAGTAGGAGCAGTCAACTTTAATTTAATAGGGCACCGACACCATATTTTTTTTTGTCGGCTCAATATAAAATTTCTAACTTTATAAAACTTTAGGCTTATCCAAAACACACACATGAGTGCATGTGTTTGTGTGTGTGGGTGATATATAGATTTATTTCAAATTTGTGGTTACCAGTGATACAACTTATAATTAATACTTCCCGCTGCTCGACCTCTAACTTAATAACCAACCCTTCAATCTTCACTCAACTTATAACATGAACATGTAGGAATTCAAAAACATCATTAATAGGTGCGCGACCCGGATCAAGTCTCGATTAGTCGAGAATTGGCCTCGGATACCAGACAGACAACTAAAAAAAACATCATTAACATATTCTAACGTTGGTCGAATTCTACTCTGAATTTTTAATTTGCATTTATTTTTTCAGGGCCGAATAACACCTTGAAGCGCCACTTTGAATTCCTTGAGTAGAACACCGTCTTAAATATTTATTATGATTTTATGCACACACAAATAAAGTAGATACTTCTTCTTCTGGTTCTATATATTTGATGTTTAATGTAAATGTACATAGATTAAGGAAATAATTAATTCACAAAGAAGAGAAAAATAAAATAAAAAGACTAAACTATTCCTATTAAATTACTTGGGAAATGTTTATTCATTTATGACTCTACTATATATAATATAAATAGAATGATAAAAAAATAATTAATGTTCTATTGAATTTGTAAAACATCAGATATTTTGGAACAAAATTTTTTTTCCAAAACATCAGATATATAGAACCGGAGGGAGTAATTAATCTCCTCCCATTAGTTCCCCGGAATGTTCTAGACTATTGCTAGTTACTAGTTTGTGTCTAACATTATAATTAAATAATTAACTGGCAATATTACCCAAAAGAAAGGTTCCTATGATTAAAATCTTTCACTAATTATCAATTAAAGGCAGTACCAAATTTTGAAATGTTATCGACCTTTTTCTTTAGGGTAAATTACACAAAAGGGCCCTGTGGTTTGACCCATTTTCAGATAGGGTCCCTGTGGTTTAAAAAGTGTCAACTTGGGGGCTTGTGGTTTCCTCCGTTAGCAGCAAATAGGGTCCTAGGTGATTTTTTCCATCCAAATTAACAGAGTTAGATTAGAATGAATTTTAAGATGTACTATTTTGTAATTTGAGCATTTTATCTACTAAAACAAACTAAAAGAGGACCATTTTGCAATTTGAACCAAAAGAACCACATCACCATCTTCTTGGCTCCTCAATTTACAGTGTTCGATTGATTCCAGAGAGAAACCGCCATGTTCACTTCTCATCCATGGGTATGATCAAGCTTCCTGCTTCCTTCAATGGCAGACTCTGTTTCTTCCTCAATCTCATACAACACCTTCCCATCCTCCGGAACCCTAACCTTCCACTTCCTCATCGCCCCCACCACCACCTGACACATCCTCGTCAGAGGGCTCCCGTCGGCCCTCTATCTCCGATACAATCCGCTGCCGGAAAAGAAACTAACCACCGCAACAGCCACCGCCACCGCCAGAATCCCAAACCCTAATCCCCAAACAAACAAATTTCATGTGTGTAAAGAAAAAGCGGAAAAAAGGCGAGATCTCGTATGGTTTCGCCGATGAGATCCTTGAAGACGAGTCTTTCAATGTCCAAAACTACCTCACCCATCTCAATTGAACATTCTCCCCATCCATTCATGGCGTCCTCTGCTAGGTCCTTCTGTAACACTCCACATATCACCTCGAACAAATCCTCTGATTCCTTCCTCTCTCGTCGGATTCTTTGAAACTCCGACCAAATCCGTTGTAACAACGACGTCTGGCCAATCCATGAAATAACCTTCCATGGTGGCAATTGTCGATTCCGATTGAGGATTTCGTGAATGGTGTCGAAGATGGATCGTCTCTGTAATGTGGAAACCTTGGAGGTATCTTTACCCTTGAGATACTGTTGCTTCTCGAGTAACAGAAAAATGTCGGCTTCTTCCGGCAAGTAATTCGAAGCTCGCAGGATTTTGGATACATACACGAAATCGCAGTCCTCTGATGCAGGAGAATCAAAGAACAAATTTCAAGAGTTTGGCATTGGGAGTGAAGAAATTGGAAATCAATCGAACACCGTAAATTGAGTAGCCGAGAAGATGGTGATGTGGTTTATTTTGGTTCAAATTGCAAAATAGTCCTCTTTTAGTTTGTTTTAGTAGATAAAATGTTCAAATTACAAAACAGTACATCTTAAAATTCATTCTAACCTAACTCTATTAATTTGGATGGAAAAAACCACCTAGGACCCTATTTGTTAACGGAGGAAACCACAAGCCCCCAAGTTGACACTTTTTAAACCACAGGGACCCTATCTGAAAATGGGTCAAACCACTTTACCATTTTCTTTAAAATATTACCCACATCACAAACCAAACTCCAATTATTGGGCATCACTTTCCCTTTTGTCCTGCAAAGAGAGAATCTTATGCATTCGCCTCATGAATATTTTAATCAAGTACATAGAAAATGACTCAATTAGGAGTGTGTTTAGAAATATAGTAACCCGAGATTGATCCCGTGATTACTCTTCAATAGTATAAACGACAGATGCAACCATATAAAAGTAATGTTTACTACACTGACCCACAGATTTGACTTTAATACATTACTTTTTCATTAGTCAAAGATTTCATGAGACAAATTGAGGAAAAGTTCATCATCTCCCATTTCTAATTCTCTTCTATACAAGCTTTCTTCCCCATACACGGTTATTTCTAACTTCCGACAAAAAATTATTACATTGACCCCAGGATGCTCCACCGTAGAAAAGCCAAAACTATGACTAGTCATGGTTACACAACACACTGCAAGATTGAATATTTTACCATCATAATCGCGTCTACACTAGTCATAGTCTAAAAATAAAAAGAATAAAAAATGTATAAATGACGGAAGGAGGATCAGTGAGAAATGGATTTCATCATAAACTTGCCTCCCATAAATAGAAATCTATTTTATTAGAGATATACAATCCGTCTCAACCTTTCAATACAGAAAATAATTGAAAAGGGACAAGTGATGTAGTGATTTACAATAACTAACCAAATCATCCTCAACTATATAGTGCCGTGCCATTCATTGAAACAAATTCATTTCATAGTTTTCTCTTGGCATAATCTTTTTTGTAAAATAAAAAGATAAAAAGAAAAGACGTATCTGTATAGTATGTTTTCTTACCATGCCCAGGAAATGGTTGGGACAAAAATGGTGTATATTGCTGCATCGTGTCTCTGCTTTCAGCTCATCAGCTCATTGAATATCTATGTATGTTTTGGGTGGTTCAGGGTGTTTTGTGGCGATTCTGAGTCTGATATTGTCGGATTAGAAGCTCGGCGTAGAGAATCTCGTTCCATGTATCAGGAACACCAGGAAGGCACCAATGGCTGCAATCTTGATACATCAAAGGCGATCTTCTTTCCTCTTCTGATAGTTTTTGCTTCCTATATATGGAGGGATGACCATCCTTCCTGAAATCTGTCATTCTAGTAATGTTCATGTACGTGACATGGGTTTTCATATACTTTATCACATTTTCCAGAATCGACATCTTTGGTGGGTATTCTGTTAAGTACTTCTCGTTATCTATAGGCACTGTCTCGCTGTCACATGCCCCTCCAGAATTCCACTGTCCACCACTGCAAAATCAAAACACCCATGTTTAATTTTCCATGGATAACAAAAAGAAGGAATCACCCAATGCCATGTCAGGAATCAGATTAGTTACCTGAAGTGGGAAGCAGAATAGCCTCTGAACAAGATCATAGACTTGGATGGATTTATGTTGGCATCAATCCATCTGCTCCAAGTTGTTATTGCTCTTCTAAATGCCTCGAGAACGTTTAATTCATCATACACATGGCTTCCTTCTTGGTAATAACCCTTCCTGTGAAAACAAGGGGATTATTAGGACAAAGGTTGGAATTTATACGGAGAAAACAAAGAAGGGCAATTGTGATGGAGTAAACAAATAAACTGATCCTGAAAAAGATGCACTAGTTAACAATTCAATCCTGAAAGTCGTGTAACCAATACATTTTAGTCCTATTGTCCTTGCAAGTTAGTCATTAAAACTTGGGTTCAAGGAGACTAAGACATAGTGCTTTTCCGATTTTGAAAGATTAAAATGTGTAAACTAATCTTGCAAGGATTGAATTGTAAGTATCTTTCATTTCAATGATCAAATTGTATGTTATCAATTGTGATGTGGATGTGATTCACGCATTGATTTACCCTGTAGAAGTTTTTTCGTGAGTCCACCAGTGGCCAGTGTTGAAGATGATAATATCTGCATGTTTGTACTGATCAGAAGACCTCCCAACCAAATCAAGACGAAGCGTTTCCTTCTTGGTTCCATTCTTATCCGGAACCTCCCATTCTTGAACTAAGAATGGAGACACAAAAAGCTCTACGGTGAAATTGTAATCCTACATGCCCACCAATACCCAATTAAAACAGAAACACAAGCACAACAACATATATAAGTAAGTAACTCAAATACATTACTTACTTCGAATATAAAGGAATAAGAGGCTTCCCCTCGGAAATAGTCTCTGCCATTTGCTTCATAAACTTTACTTTTATTCTTCACAGAGTTTCTCAGTATGCAAATCAGAGACTCCCACATATTCCTATTGAGAGAATCCCCAACAAACACTAATCGCTTCCCCCTCAGCATATGCAGCATTCGATGCCCGTCCAACCTAGATTTACATATTTCAGTATTTGCTTAATTCACGAAGTCGATACATCTAGTCGATTTTTTACCGAAATAACTGATAACTGCTTGCTAGAAGCAGTTACAGAAGGCAACAAATTCATAGGATTGACATACATACCTGGGAAGGGTGCAACCCTTAGGCTTCCACTTATATTTCTGATACCCTTTATCAGGCCTTCCATTCCCAATACAATTGAACTGTTCATCAATCAGAGTGCAGGAACCAGGTTCATAAAGAGGATAAGAATCATCCTTCACCCACTTTCCATCAAACAGATCACATTTCATCAGAGACTTTATCAACAACTCATCCTCCTTCTCCTTACTCGTATTCGTCGCATTGTTCTGTTTCTTCGCCAACGAAGCCGTATAGTTATTCGATGCCACTCCCTTCACGGAGTGGTTCTTTACCGAAGAATTAGACTTATGGGGAGGTGGAGGCGCCAAAATTTTTCGCGAAGGAGCAGCATTTTTGGTTTGATTTGCCTTCAAAATATGATCTTTAGCGCCAGATGTTTCCTTATTTACAATGGGAGGCGAGTTTGGTCGCAAAGATGACGACTTGCTATTTGGGGTCCGAGGATTTGAAGAGTGATTTGTTGTTGGAACTTTGTATTGTGATGAGGGAGACAAAGTTTGAGTTTTGTTGTAAGATCTAGAAGAGTTGGGGAATAAGTGGGAGAAAGAGGAAGGGAATTGAGATTTATAAGAAGGAAGAGAGGAAGTTTGAGAGGAAGTGAAGATGTTGGCGAACCAAGGAGCAGAAGCATTTGGGGAAGGAGAGAAGGCTAAGAAGACAGTGAAGAGAACAAAAGCAAGCATGAAGCCATAAGCAAAAGTGATTGATCTTCTGGTCTTGAAAAGAGAGAAGAGGCTCTTGAAGTCTGAGGCAAGGTTTCCTCCACCGACAGGAAGGTACTTGGTGGCATCAGCCATGAGAGGAAGAAGAGAAAAAACAAGAGCTTGTTAAGGACCCTATTTTGATTTGAGGTTGGGTTTAGAGTGCAGAGTTTGTGAGAGTGAGAAGACGGAAGGATTTTCCGTTTATTTGTGTGAGTGCAGCTTTTCAAAAGTCATAAATCATAATCATAGTGGTGAGATAAAAGGAAACATATAGAGGTTAAGATATGACCATGGTTTGACATGTTATCTGCGGGAATGCCACCACTTAGCGTCTTTCAATAAAGAAGAGTGCTTTCAAACTTCAAACTTGATACCCCAACCGTACTGCGTTAGATGGTAGCGCACTAATAATAATGCTCTTTTCTTGTTCGCGCAAGCTGTGTAAACAAAATCACATTATAAAATAAAATCGCTTTCTTTAATATTTGATCCGTCAAAATCTCATATTCATCTTTTAAAGTATAGGGTAGTTTCTATTTTAATGTCTAGTATTTTTCTTTCTATTTTGATATTTAGAATTTTTAATTTGTCTCAGCATTATTTTATTTATTATGATTTTCTCTGATTTATATCATTATTTATGAATTGAACAATTGTTTTTTATATATAGAGAGAAAAATAAACATTCACACCACAATCTCATTCTTCTAAGTATTGTGAGGAAAAAATCATTTAAATCAATTATTCAACTCTTAGAAAACAACTGAAATTATAAAAATTAAGGATTAAAACAGAAGGAACAGATACTTTAGGGATCAAAATAAATTTTACCACATACATCAAGGACCAATATAAGATTTTGACCTATTTGATTTTTTTTTTGACCCTTGTCTCTCACCCACCCTGTCTTTGCTGATCTCATCTTTCTCTCTTCGGAAATTATTATGTGAAACAATTGGCTGATAGTAAATTTGGATTTCATTAGGTTAAATCGGACAATTAGTAACAAAAATCAAGAATAGAAATTTCTTGATATCATTTTATTTGTGTTTAAAAAGCAAAAATCTCTCTCTTTCGTGAGAGAAAATTCCTTCTGCCGTGAGAGTTTTTATGAGAAAAATTTTGGGTCGTCGCTGTCTTAGCGGCGGTGGCCCTCCCTCTGGTTATAGAGCTTTGTGGTGACAACATTCTGGATCTGGGCTCCCATGGCGGCGTTCTGTAGTTTGGTCATATTTTTGTGTTCTTCGATGATGTCGTTTCGTTTTATTATCTTATCAATGTTTGTTTGAGTATGTTCATGTCTTTTTTTATAACAACCATTGGGAATGTCTGTTGTCATGTTTGGAAGGGTTTGTCTCTTTTAGATGACTTTATTTATGTTTCTTGTTTTTTAGATGGTTGTAACTTTAGTTGGACTCCTAGATCCGTTAACTTGGCAGTTTATTATCTTGCCAATTTATCTAAAACAATGATGAGTCCTCTTCTATGGGTTGTAAACCCCTCACCTTTGTCAGTTGATATCTTGTTTAGTGTTCTTGTTTATGCTAGGAAGAGATTGACTATTTTTAGTTTGTTTACATTTGTATTGTGCTTGACTTTACCTTACTTTTGAATAAATTAAGTTTTAGGTAAAAAAATATTTTATTTGTGTTTCTTGTTTTCTACTAAAATTATTGTTTTTTTATACAATAAAGCATGTCTCATTCAAAATGATGAAATTAAGTATCCAAGCTTTATATTTTAAAATACATGTTGAATTAAACATTAATTTNAAAAAAAAAATGATTTGCTCAATAGGGAGAGAGAAAAGTGGGGATATAAATGGAAGAGAAATACTCAAACAAAGATGGCTATTGGTTGAGATTTAGGTGGGGGATAGAAAGTCAACAGGAAAATGCAAAGGAGGATTTCTATTGGATGAAGTTAGAGAAATCAATGAGCAAAGTAGTGAACAAAAAAAAAAAATTTAGAGCCACATGGCAGGTTCTGGTGGAAAGTTATCTGCTTTATATATATATAGATATTTTAATCACCCTTGTGCTGCATTATGCTAACTGGAGTGTGGGTAAGTACGATTACGACCGTCAATGGCCGTCTAACCGTACCCATATGACCCTATCTCCGTACGTGTCAATGCCTTGATTGCAAGTGGCAACTCCACACACTTTTATACGAAAACTCTAAATTTTTGAAAGTATAAAATGATTAAAATATTAATTTAGTTAATATTCATTATTTAAAGATGAAAACAAAAATATAATATAATTGTTAAGAACTCCATCTCGGTATCTCAGTTAATCAGTCATTAGTATCTTTTTGTATTATCATTTTTATATATTTTAAGAAAATAGATAAATAAATAGAAAGAAAAATATAAATTCTACAAAAAAAATTAATAGATGAGATTCACATTTTTTTTATCTCTTCAAAATATACCAAAAATATATATAGAGATTAAATCGAGATTGAAGAGGACCGGGATCCGAATTCCATTACGGTCTTTCTCCTTTGGTTTGTATTATAATTTATTCTTTTAACCTGTGTTTTTAGGGTACATATTAAAGTTCCTTTTGATTGGTTAAATGAATTTTTTAAATATTAAAAATTATTTTTTTAAAATAGGAGATGTTCTACTAATTAATCAGAATAAATCTTAAAATATACCCTAAAGGCACATATTAGATAAAACCTTACAATTTTATAATTTGTTTATTCTCGATAAATGGAGGACATCAAACGCGTTGCCCTTCTATTGGTGGCCCTACTCGCACTCTCACAATCAGTGAATCACAATCACTCATCAGTCATCACCATGGTGCAATGTTATTGTTCATTCTTAATTCTAGTTGAAAATACAAAACTAATTGAAAATTATAAATTTTATAGTATAATATAATTAAAGGCTTTATATCTATCATATCATTTCCAAACTTTTGTTTTCACTTGAATTAAATAAAAAATTGAAGAGCTATAATATCCATTATCATGCATGCCTGTTTCAGCTTTCAGGTGTCCATACTCCTCCATACGATGTTCTCCCATGTTGTTTTGACAAGATTCTTGCCAAATCTTGCGTTTTAAGTCTTAAATATATGCTATATATAAAAAATATTCCATGGTTGATTTGTCATGAAAACACCATTTTGCCAGTTCCATTTTTCATGGGAAGCTCGTTTGAATTTCATGTCTGTATTTTAATCAGATTATTTTATAGTATAATTAAATGCTTTCTTCTCGTCCTGAATGCAATTATTTTGGATTTTGTGGATTGAGAATGAGCCAATAGCATTTTGGTTGATTGATTGAGAGGGAACTGAATGTGTCTGTGCGTGATTGGAAATTTTATAAATCATTGAGTATTAAATAGGTGCATAGACAACAATCTTACGAGAAAAAAAAAAATTATACCAAAGATATGTGTAGGCTGAGATATTTTGAGATTGAGTTCTTGTTGTTTGAAAAGTTACAATTTAAGAATTGATCTAGGAAGTATGGACACGGACATTCTGACACGTCAATTTCTTAAACTTACTCGACACGACACAACATATATTTATGTATATAAATAATTAAAAAATCAATAAATTTTGATGATAACTTTAAAATTACATTATATATATTCATAATATATATCATATGTGTAATTATTTTTTATTATTTGTCATGTTAAAGTCACAAAAAATGATTTTATATTCTGAAACTTATGAATATGTGTCGTACTGGTGTCGTACGGGTGTCGGACACGGGCACATGTCTGACACGGCGACACGCCATCAAAATAAAGTGTCCATGCTTCAATTCAATTGATAATTGATCCGTAAGCAAAAAATGGTCATCAATCTAAAATTTAACAAAAAAATTAGATTAAAATATTATTTTAAGATCTTAATTATTAATTTTGAATGCATTTGACTCTTTATTTCTATTTCTATGCGGGAAAGATTTTGTTGTAAAAATAAAATTTTTTTAAGGACTTTAACTTTAGCTATTAAAAAACTATTGAATATAATTAAAAAAAATCCCTTAAATGTTGTCAATTTTTGTTTAGAAAAAATCAATATTAAACGTTTTTTATAGATGAATTCATAATGATATTCTGAATATCTATATAAATTGTCATCCTTAAATGTCACCCTAATATGAGAAAACCCCAATTTAATATCGAATATCGAATATCAAGCGAATATAAATATTATCTCAATTACTTGAAATGATCCGAAATAATCAAATAATTTAAAATTTAAAATACCTAGTGATAAACAGGAAAATGACTGGCACTTACCTAGTTCACCGGAGAGGGCTGCGTGAGCCAAGGCTTGAGCAAAGACCTGCAAAAGCTTCACAGGGGGGCCCTGCGAAGTGTACTCCGACGCTCAAGTTAGTAAGAGAGTAATCAGAGAGTAAGAGAGTTTGAGAGTGTAAGAAGTAGCTAACCTTGAACTGGTGAAATGGGCTCTATTTATAGAGCAGGGAGGAGAGAGGTGGTCAGCGTGCGGGGCGGACCACGTTCTGGGCACGATCTCCACCAGCGAAGATGGTGGAGACCGAGATTTGCGGAGCAAGGCAATCGTGGGAGATTGCGTGTTGTGTTTCTAGGCGGGCGCCTAGAAGCTGGAGATCGTGGGTATGAAC
>QANZ01020629.1:89575-137125 GCA_003254925.1 Chamaecrista fasciculata | reverse complement strand
TGTCTTGTCAGGGACACGTGTCGCTACCCGGGAGGCAGAAATTTGAAAAATGAAAAACGCCTCGTATGCCGCGCTCGCAAGGGTATAAAAGGGAGAAAGGCAGCGTCTTTTGCACTTTTAGCCATTTCAGCGAGTTGAAGGGAGAGAAGAGAGAAATCCGAAGAGTTCAGTCGCCGGAGTTGTCGGACCGCCGCCGGAAAACGAAGAGAAGTGATCGTGAAAGAGGATCGTTCGAGCACGAGGCTTTCTGGTGAGTATTTTCCGTCGAATCTGTAGTGTATTTCGCTGGGTTAGGGTTTGGTTTTCCAAGGAAAATGCGTTTTCGTGTCTGACTGTTGGAGGGGCCGTCGTGGGTGACGGCGGAAAGGGGTGGTTGGCCTGAATAGGGTGGTGGTCATTCGCTGTAGGGTGTGAGTTTGTGAGTGAGACAGCGAGAAAATGGGTGTGGGTTTGGGTGTGTGGTGCTGAGTTTCTGGGTGTTTCTGGGTAATTCTGGGTAATTCTGGGTGAATGTTCATCGAGTTCATACCTTCTGATGAAGGTGACCTTTGGGGTTTTCTGGGTTTGTAGGGCGGGCGTCTCTGGTGAGTGAGGCGGTCGTCAATTGTACATACCTGATGAAGTGTCATTGTTTGCAGGGTTACCAGAGTACGAGTGACGTAGTTGAGAAGCAGGGCGAGCGCCGCAAATTATTCAACTTTCAAACTAACACCCAAACGCACTATGTCTTCAGGTACTTTCTAATCCCTTGTACTTTGACTTTCCTGGCAAGTGTTAGAGACCATGGTGGTCATTAGGGAGTTAGAAGAAGGAGAAGAACTGAGTAGTGTTAGTAGTTTCACTACACAGGGCAGTAGCTCTGTAGATTTGGAAGAGGCTCGTCAGGCGCTAGAGGAAACAGTGCAGCGGGCGGCCAGGTTATTAGCCAGAAGAGCGAGTGAGAGGGCGGGCGCTCTTGTCGTCTACAGAGGGGGTATGGATCTGGCGTCCTCACCTCCATCAAACGGTGAACAAGATCCAGTAGAGGTGTCGGAGGAGCAAGTGTTGGCGCTCTCCGACCGTTCAGAGGGGGAGCCCCCCATGTTGAGGGAAGAGCCGGCGGGTCCCCTGAGTGGGTCGGCAGACGAGGGGGAGCGCCTGATCATGGCGCGCGATGTGGTGGTGTGGGACGCCGCGGAGGGGCTTGGGAACCCCGAAGTCAGGGCGACCGTGGGGCCGCCAGCAGAGCCTTCCAAATTTGCCAGCATCGAAGATTTGGAGGCGGCCCAAGTGGCGTATTTCGGGCCAGGGACCGGCCGGGAGGGGTGTGGTATGGCCGTCGGCGGGTGGGACGGCAACAATTCTATGTGGTGGACTCATCCGCGTGGGTTCATCGTACACGAAATCTTGTTGCGGGAGTGTGATTCCGACATGCCGTTTACGGATTTCGAGATGGAGGTGCTGAATCACCTCAACTGTTGTCCAGCGCAGTTAGCAGCGAACGCCTGGAGAAGTTTGAAGTTTGTGCAGTATGCTGCGTGGACAGTGGGCAGGGAGCTCACTGTGAGATTGTTTTTGTATTGGTTCTCCGTGAAGCTCGGGGACAACGGGCGGGTGAACCTCCAGAGGAAGGGGGGTGCTCTTCATGGGTTTCCAGCCAGTATAAGCAACTGGAAGAACTGGAAAGACAGATACTTCCCCGTGGTGTGCAACCACTTCGAGCGCCCGTGGTGGGTGAGGGAAGAGGACAACCGTCCGGTGTTTCCAGTGGGGTGGTCGGACGCCATCACAGGGACTAGCCCTATTAGGAGAGGGCATCTGAGCGAGGAGGAGCGGCGGACGGATAGGCTGCTAACCTCGTTTTACAAAAACTATGAACAGACATGTAATATTTTAACTAACACTAACATTTACATTCTTTTTGCATGTGTTTTGGTTGGTTTGGTCGGCGTCTAACAAGTGTGTGATTGGTTTGCAGCAATGAAAGAGGCGCAGAGGAGGCCGGAAAGCCAGGGCGCCGGGAGCTCGGCCGCGGGGGGCCGGGCGGAAAGGAGCGCTGAGCCAGGGAGGGCTCAAGGAAGGCCTCAAGGGGGGATGAGGCCGCCACCAGTCGCGCCAGGCGGGAGGTCAAGGGGCTCGGGCCCTTCGTCTCGCGTGACCTCGGCTTCTGGGGGTGTGGGGCAAGCTGCGGCGAGCCCATCGAGGAGGAGAGCTGGGCCACCAGTGTTGGCTCCAGGTGGAATGAGGCAGGCGGGTGGCCCGTCGTCGAGGGACAGGCGGCCGGATGGGAGAGGGAAGGGTCCAGCGGAGGAGGAGCCGCCGGCGAAGAGGGCGCGCGGATCCAGCGCAGCTGATCCTGGGATGTTCATCCATTGGGATGATGCGGAGCTGGATCAGTTCATCAAGATGAGCCATCCGGATGGCGACGGGCCAAGGAACCCGCGGATGGAGATGCCGGACGCCCGGCGGGTTAATGAAAATGGGGAAGCTGAGTTCCCTTATCTGCCAGCACGGCCATTCAGCGGGAGGTTCTCAGGGATAGCCTCCATCCAATCCCTCTACTCCAGCGGCACTTATGAGTGGCATGACACTCTGGTGGCCGACGCCTACAAGCGCCCGCCGGCGGATTACGCAGCATCCTATGGTGTGATGGCGTCGATAGCTGGTCACGCAGCGCAGACGTTGTCCCACAATCTGGCCAAAGAGGTGGCCCGCCTCAGGGAGGAGGCACGAACGGCTGGCGGAGCAGAGCAGCTAAAAGCACTGGAGGCTGCCAGGGACCAGGCGGTGGAGGAGGTCCAGGCCGGGCGGGCCCAGGTGAAGAAGCTGGAGGAAGAGAGGAAGAAGGAGAGGGAGAAGAGGAAGAAGGCAGAGGGGGAGGCGGGCGTGCAGCGGGGGGAGGCTGCGGCTGCCCGAGCAGAGCTGGAGGCGACTCGGGCGGGGGAGACAGAGAGATTAGCGCGCGCACGCCGAGACGAGCGTCGCCAGTGGTATTGGTACTACATCCAAGCCACGGCGCGGGGGTTCGAGAATTGCCGGAAGCAATTGGCGTTCTTGAACCCGGGGCAGAATGAAGCGGGCATCGACTATACTTTTGAGGTACTGCCCAACGGACAAGGCGGGGAGGAGATCCGTATGCGCGCGGACGACGACGAGCCCGGGACGCCCATGCCTGATCAGCCGGAGGATTGGACCGTCCATGCGCTGGAGGTTCAGGAGGGGCGCTCCCCTCTCAGGCCAGGGGATGAAGGTTATGTGCCCCCGGCGGACGTCCAGAGCACCGCAGGCAATGAGGCGGACGTTGAGCAGATGCTGATCGTCCCGGACAGCGGGGGTGCAGAGGGAAGCGGCGATCATGCTCCGGGTGATGGCGTGCAGGTGATTCTGGACGATTAGAGCGTCCATTGTTTGTAACCTTGGGGGGTGTTCCCCGTTCTGAATTTTCTGGGCGCGTGTGCCCTCCTTTTTTTATTGTGAATTTGTATGGGGTGTGTGCCCCCTTTTGAACGAATTTGTTGGCCAGTAAGGCCTTGATTAATGCAGGCCATAAGGCCGTTTACATTTGTTTTGATAATTATAACTGCTGTTATTTCATATCTGTTGTGTTTGATATTTGCGCAAGTGTATGTATGTGGGTGTGTGTCCGCCCAACTGAGTTGGCGATCGGACTTTTGGGCTAGCCAGCCAAGAGGTAATGGACCAGCATGGCGTATGAGCAACTTCTCGGCTCATGGGCGCGCGGAGCGCCAGAATGAAAGCGTATGGAGGCGTCCCTCCAGCCTTCGAGCTCTTCTTTGGAGCGAATATTACGTGTAGTGAGACGTTGTGAGTTAGGCTGTGCCTAAGCGAGAGTAATTGAAATAAATGCGAATGTAAATGAATCGAATACATTCAAGAGAATGCCATATTTATATTGATGAAATACATTGGCGGTCGTTACATAAAGTAGGTAATCACGACATGTAAAAGCGTACAAAAGATTACATAAATGAAAACACATAAATGAAATCAAAGCGTGATATTGTTGACCGTGCGGTCGAGATATTTTCTGAGGCTCGCGACGTTCCATGTGTTTGGCAGACGGCGGCCGTCCAGAGTGGAGAGCACGTACGCGCCACCAGGGATGACTCTGGTGACTCGGTATGGACCTTCCCAGTTGGGATGGAGTTTGCCGTGCGAGCGATTCAGGCGGTCGTTGGCCACATCGCGAAGGACGAGGTCGCCAACGTCGAAGGATCGGTGTTTGACCCTTTTATTGAAGTACTTGGCCATACGCTCTTTGTAGGCGGCCTGGCGGATGCTAGCGATTTCGCGCACCTCCTCAAGTTCGTCTAGAGCTATTGCTCGACACCCTCGGTTCGCCTCCTCATTGTAGTATAAGACCCTGTCGGAGAGAAAGGCGGTCTCAGCTGGAATCATGGCGGGCGACCCGTACGTGAGGGTGTAAGGTGCCTCGCCTGTGGATTCTTGAGGGGTGATACGGTAAGACCAAAGGACGGTTGGGAGTTCGTCCGCCCAGCGGCCTTTGGCGTTGTCGAGCCTGCGCTTCAGCCCATTTAAAATGATGCGGTTGGCGAGCTCGGTTTGGCCGTTGGTCGAGGGATGCTCGACTGAAGTGTTACCGAGGGAGATGTCATACTGGGTGCAGAAATCGCGGAAGGACTCACTGATGAATTGGCGGCCGTTATCGCTGATGATTCTCTGCGGGACGCCAAAACGTGATAGTATGTTCTGCAAGACGAATGTTTTCATCTGGGCAGAGCTGATTGATGTGACTGGTTCAGCCTCGATCCACTTTGTGAAAAGGTCGATCGCGACGATGAGGAACCGGCGCTGGCCCGTGGCGGTCGGATACGGCCCGAGGATGTCGATCCCCCATACGTCAAATGGCCAAGGGGATTCAATTGGGCGCATGTCTTCGCCCGGGATATGGATGCGATTGGCGTGCTCCTGGCACTTGTGGCAAGTTTTCACCAGGGCTGTGGCGTCCCGTATGATCGTGGGCCAGTAGTACCCCGAAATGAGCACTTTGCGTTTGAGGGTGGGCGCCGCTTGGTGTGAACCGCAGAGTCCCTCGTGGAGCTCCTCGAGGATGAGGCGAGCGTCGTTTGGACCTACGCATCTGAGGCAGGGCATGGAGTGACCCCGCCGATAAAGATCATTTCCCCAGAGGGAGTAGTGTGCAGCCCGGCGCACCACTTTGCGAGCTTCGTTTCGGTCGGCTGGGAGGGTGCCATCCCGAATGTAGGACATGATGGGCGTGCGCCAATCAGCCGTTGTTGAGATAGCAAGGACCATGGGGCCCTCGATTGATGGGCGTTCTAAGGTAGTGCGGATGATGGAGGAGCGACTCCGAGCATCTGGCTTAGAGGCCAGTTTGGCTAGGGCGTCCGCTCTAGTGTTCTTAGAACGCAAGATGTGTGAGAATTGGGCGGCCCGGATGTGATGGCGCAGGATGTACTTGGCTTTTTCCACGTACTTGAGGATGGTGGGCTCTTTGGCCTCGAAGTCTCCCTTCATGTGACCGACCACCAGCTGGGAGTCGCTATAGACGTGGATGTCCTGGGCGCCCATGCCCACGGCGAGTTCGAGGGCTGCGATGAGCGCCTCGTATTCGGCCTGATTGTTCGTGGCCGGGAAACGTATGTCGATGGCCTGTTCAATGCTGTAACCATCAGGGGATTCAACAATCACGCCCGCGCCACGGAGCTTGGCGGATGAGGCCCCATCGATGTAGAGGTTCCACACGATGAGGGTAGGATTGGCGGGCGTCATCTCTGCGACAAAGTCAGCCAAAGCCTGGCCTTTGATGGCGCGTCGTGGCTCGAAAGACAGGCCGAATTCAGAGAGCTCAATCGACCAATTGACCAGGCGGCCGGCGATGTCGGGCTGGTGAATGATCTGCCTCATAGGGCGGTCGGTGCGAACGATGATCACATACTGTTGGTAATACGGTCGCAGCTTCCTTGTGGAAACAAGGAGGGCGTACACGAGCTTTTCGAGTAGGTGATATCGTGTCTCGGCGCCCGTGAGGACTTTACTTGAGAAGTAAATGGGGCGCTGCTCATCCTTTTCCTCGATGATCAGGACGGAGCTGACTGCCACATCAGTTGCAGCCAAGTAAACGTAGATAGGCTTGCCGGGCGAAGGGGTGGTGAGGATAGGCGGCCTGCTCAGGTACGCCTTCAATTGCTGGAACGCTTCTTCACATTCAGCCGTCCATGTGAAGTTCTTCCCTCCTTTAAGAGTTTTAAAGAAGGGTAAGCACCGGTCGCCCGATCTTGCCAAGAAGCGGTGGAGCGCCGCTATGCGCCCGTTGAGGCGTTGTACCTCCTTTAACGTCTTTGGGGACGCCATGTCAATGATGGCCTGGCACTGGTCCGGGTTGGCCTCTATCCCACGTTGGGAGATCATGAAGCCTAAGAACTTGCCCCCGGCGACCCCGAAAGCGCACTTGGCGGGGTTGAGCCTCAATCGGTAGTGGCGGAGGATCTGGAAGATCTCCTGTAGGTCAACGAGGTGGTCGCCACCAGCCTTCGTCTTGACGACCATGTCGTCAACGTAGACCTCGATGTTTTTCCCGATGTTGTCTTGGAAGAACCTGTCCATCATACGTTGGTACGTGGCGCCCGCGTTCTTCAGGCCGAAGGGCATGACGTTGTAACAGTAGATGCCCTGTTCAGTGATAAAGGCCGTCTTGTCGACATCCTTGGGATTCATCTTGATCTGATTGTATCCCGAAAAAGCATCAAGGAAACTCAAGGTGGCGTACCCACAGGTGTTGTCCACCAACTTGTCGATGCTGGGGAGTGGGTGAAGGTCCTTGGGGGTCGCCTTGTTAAGGTCTGTGAAGTCCACACACATCCGCCATTTGCCGTTGGGCTTGGGGACAAGGACGACGTTGGACAGCCAGGTGGGGTACTTGGTTTCCCGAATGAACCCGACCGCCAGCAATTTGTTCACTTCTTCTTTGGCGGCAAGCTGCCGCTCTAGCCCCAGGACGCGTTTCTTCTGAAAGATTCCCGGGCGGTCATCAACATCGAGAGAGTGCATGACCAACTGGGGGTCGACGCCGGGCATGTCCGACGCAGACCATGCGAAAATGTCGCCGTTGGCGAGCAGAAAGTCAGATAGCCTGGCTTGTTCTTGAGCGGGTAAATCCGCAGAGATGCTCACTGTTCTCTCCGGGTGCCCGGGGAAGTGAATTTGGACGAGTGTGTCCGAAGGTTTGGGGCGTGCGCCCTCGACCTAGTACGACAGATAAAATGCGTATAAGTAAAGAGATGTAGTGGAGAATGAGTTCATTGAATAAATGATTTCATTAATGTAAGGAAAGGGGCGTCCGCCATGTGTAGGTCGGAGCGTACAAATAAAATGACATAAGGGGGGCCTTAAGCATTTTGTAGGAAAGGGAAATAAACATAGACATGAAAATGAAAAACAACTAATCTTAAGGCCGGGCGGCTAATCCGCCCACTAGAAGTAGTTGCCAAGTGAAGGAGCGTCAGCCACTGATGTGGAATACCTCGTCGCGGAGGTCAGTGATTTCTGACGTGCCCATGTCCGTGTCCTCCCCGGCGGGCTCCTGGGGAGGGGAGTCTGGAATCCCTTCCATGAGTCGGCGGGTCTGGTACCCGGGATCGATCATCACGCGAGCCAGGCTTGTGGCATAGCAGCGGCGACCTTCGAGTTGATCTCCCCTTATACTCGCAGTTCCCCAACGTGTAGGGAATTTCATGAGTAGGTGGGCAGTGGAGATCACTGCTCTGAAAGCGTTGAGACTGGAGCGCCCGAGGATTGCGTTGTATGCTGAAGGAGCGGCTACAACGATGAAGCTGGCGTATGTAGCTGCGGTCCTCGGCGGGTCGCCATCACCCTCGAGGGTGAGCTTGGTTTCGAGTACCCCTTCGGCGGGCGTCCTTGTCCCAGCGAAGCCAATCAGAGGCTCGTTGAAAGGCTTCAGGGCGCTCAGCGGGATGCCCAGGTGCTCGAAGGCGTGAAAGTAGAGGATGTCTGAGGAGGATCCTTGATCTACCAGCACGCGCCGTACGTCGATCTCGCCTATGCGCGCCGTTATAACCATAGGCTCATCATACTCCACGGGCTTGAGCTCGTCGTGGGTGAAAGTGATAGGCGCGTGGATGTCTTCGTGCGAGCGCTTGGCGCTCGTATAATGCATGCACATGATGGAGCGCATGATTTGCTTTCGGCTGTGGGGGGTCTTGTGCATGTGTATTCCCCCAGAGATGGTGTTCACAACGTTGCGGACGGGCGCCTCAGAATGCTTCGAGCCGCCACTTCCGCCCTCAGCGACCTTCCTGTTCTTCTGATGGGAGGCGTCCCCATCAGACTCCGGTCGCTTTTTCTGTTTGTACTCGGCCAGATGGCCGTCCCGGATTAGCTGCTCGATTGCATCCTTCAGAGAGATGCACTCATCTGTAGTGTGGCCATAGCCGTTGTGATAACGGCAATGTTTGCTTGTGTCCCGTGGGCGGCCGGTCTTTACCGGGAGGGGCCGGGCTACCGGAAAGAACTCAAGGGATCCGCAGGCGCGCAGGATCTCTGACCTGGAGACGGTCAGGATGTGGTATGTCGGGAACTTGCCCGTGAAGGGCGTGCGCTGGGCCCCTGGGGAAGAGTTGGAAGAGCGGTCGTGCCTCTTCCACCTCCCATTGCCATTCCCATTGGCGGGCTGAGTCCGGGTGCTTGTTTGGGCGTTCTGCATATCCTTCAGCTTGCTGAAGCGACTTTTGGAGGCAACCTGGTTGTCCTCCTTCAGAATGAAATCCCGAACCTGTTTCAACAGCGCGTCCAGGGTTTTGGGGTTGGCGAGCGCCAACTCGTTTGACACGTTGCCCGGGCGTAAGCCCTGCTTGAAAGCGTGGATGGCCACGCTGTCCTCTAAGTCCTCCACCTCGTGGCAGCGCTCGGAGAAGCGCTTAAGGAAATCCCGGAGGCTCTCGCTGGAGCCCTGAATAAGGTCTGCCATGACCGTGGAGGGTTTCTTGTACACGATACTGGTGGCAAAGCGCTTCAGGAAGGCGGCCTCCAGCTCGTCGAAGTTGTGTATGGAGTAATCGGGGAGGCGGGCATACCAATGAAGTCCCTCTGGACCAAGAGTGGTAGGAAAGAGCTTGCACTTCTTCCCTTCAGTGAGTGAGGCCAGTTGGACGTTTGCATGGAACGCCTTCAAGTGCAGATTTGGGTCTGCAGTTGGCTCGTAGGGTACCATCTTCACGGGCATCTTGAAGCCCTGAGGTACGATATCGCGCTGGATGGATACGGCGAACGGTCCCTTCTGGGGGATGAAGGTGCCCGGCTCGTCTTCGAAACCAGCAGCAGGTGCGTTTTCTTGGGCCGAGGCGGCCGTGGTGTTACGGCGGCCGGGGTTCGACCCCTGGGGAGTGCTATGAACCGATAGGCTCTGGAATTCACGACGTAGGGATTCTGTCTGCTCCCTCATCATGCTGCGAAAGATTGCCATAATGTCCATGGCCTGGAAGGTCTGGCCCGTCGCGCCCATATCGGCTGGTGGTGCAACCCGAGAGGGCGCTCCCTCGTCTCGATGTTCCTCTTGTTCCTGATTTTCCTGGGAGCCTAGGGCGTGCTCCTGGGAATCAGAGGGTTCGTCCAAGAGCTGATCGCGAGGAGAGTCGCTGTGAGCCATAGAGAAGTGGAAATCACCTAGTTTAACAAGGTAAACGTGGGTGAGTTAGCTTTTGTAAAGAAAAAGCAACAGAGGGGGGCGTGAGAGCCCGTAAAGTTCAGCAGGTGAGGAGGAAGGTCCCCACAGACGGCGCCAATGATAAACTGGAAAATGACTGGCACTTACCTAGTTCACCGGAGAGGGCTGCAAGAGCCAAGACTTGAACAAAGACCTGCAAAAGCTTCACAGGGGGGCCCTGCGAAGTGTACTCCGACGCTCAAGTTAGTAAGAGAGTAATGAGAGAGTAGGAGAATTTGAGAGTGTAAGAAGTAGCTAACCTTGAACTGGTGAAATGGGCTCTATTTATAGAGCAGGGAGGAGAGAGGTGGTCAGCGTGCGGGGCGGACCACGTTCTGGGCACGATCTCCACCAGCGAAGATGGTGGAGACCGAGATTTGCGGAGCAAGGCAATCGTGGGAGATTGCGTGTTGTGTTTCTAGGCGGGCGCCTAGAAGCTGGAGATCGCGGGTATGAACAAGTCAGTAACCCACGATCTCCCGTAGCGTGGATTGCGGAGCGGGGTAGTCGTGGGTGGCCACGTGTCATTTGGGGGACGGGCGCCAAGACCCAGGATGGGCCACGAGCGCCCCTAAGTGAGTTTAGGGCGTCCGACTGACTCGAGGGCGCTTCGCAAGGTGCAGGGGGGAGAAGAGGCCCGGTGCGAGGGCCGTTTAGGCGTACGCCCAAATAGTGATGTATCACCTAGTATTCCATATCCCATAATAAAAAAAAATTAATTATACTTATATATATTTTATTATTTTTTATTTATTTATTTTAATTAACAAATGTTAGATATTAAATTTCAAATATAACTTATCATTAAAATAAAATATTACATTCTATATAAATATTTTTTTTTGAATAATTCAAATATCATGAACTTAAATATTAAATATCAAATAAGATATAAATATATATACAGATAAGCTATGAAGCATGAACACTCACACGGACACGAGATACGAAACTGACACGAATACACCAACACGTCAAATTCTTAAACTTCGGCACAACATATATTTATATATATAAATAATTAAAAATTCATTAATTTTGATGAAAATTTTAAAATTATAAAATCTATTCTTAATATATATATCATATGTTTCATTACTTTTTTTTTATTGTTTTTCATGTTAAAGTAAAAACAAATGATTTAATATTTTGAAATTTATGAATATGTGTCGTGTGGGTGTCATACGAGTAGACACGAACACGTGTCTGACACGGTGACACGCCTTCAAAATAAAGTGTTCATGCTTCATTGCAGATAAGTATAAGTGTTGATTAAAATAATATATATGTATATATATATATATATATATATACGGATATTGAGAAAAATGAATGAATATTTCACCGTACAATAAATTAAAGGCCAAAATGCACAGACACTCCCTGAGTTTTAGGTCTGGTGCACATAACACTCTTGAGTTTTTATTTTGTATAAATAGCACCCTTCTGTTCTGTTAAACTTCTGTTTAATTAGTCTGTTAAGTGACACATAAGCAAGGATAAAATAGTGATTTTATTAAAAAAAAAAAATTAAAATCCATCTGAACCTATCTTCTCCAACTTCACCCATCCCTCAATTATTCATGCCCAAACCCTATCCACCGTGAAGAAGAGAGGCGGCGGCAAGTTAGATGAAGCAGGAAACGCCATGAGAAATTACTGTGGCTAATTTAAATGCTTTGATTGTGAATATTAAACTCAAGGGTGCTATTTGCACATAATTGAAAATTCAAGGGTGCTATTTGCACAAAATAAAAATTTAGGGGTATTATGTGCATCGGACTTAAATATTAGGAAGTGTATGAGCATTTTGGTCTAAATTAAACACAAGGTTACATCATGGAATGAACGGTGTATCAGATCGTAGCTCTTGCACTAATTGCATTAATCCTGTCGGTGACTGATTGCATTCACATCACATCACCCTCCACTCTATATTATTTGATCACAAATTAAATAAATCAATTTTTAAATAATAAAAATATGTAATTTGGATTTTAAAATAGTATAATTAATAATAAGTTAGTTCTTAAATTTTTTTTTAAAAATTATACTTTTTAATTCATAAATTTATACTGGTTTTTTTTATTTCTTAAATTTTTATTGAATTTTTGGGACTTTAAATTTAACTCATTGTTGATATAACATTTTAAAAATTGAGTTATGTATTTCAAGTATTCAAATAGTCATTTATTGATTCAGTATAAATTAAAGAACTAAAAAGTAATTTTTTTCAAAAATAAAAGTTGCTAATAAGCTGAGACCTGAGTACATAATTCGCTTTTTTATTTGAAAATCATACAAATTGACTTATATCATCAGTGAGCGCGTAAACTACTTCAGTAAAAAATTAGTTAAAACAATAATAATTTGCAGTAAAAAAATTGAATCAGCCCTTTTTTTGGTGGGTAAAACTAGTCGTCCTGTTGTTTTTACTTTTTTTAAATCTGAAAGAAGCTTTGATTTATTCAACTAAAATCTCTAACAAATATTGATTTAGTGGAAGAAAGCCATGCCATGACTTCCTTCCCAATTTGGTTCACCAACGATAACCAAGCCATTAGTTAATCGTTTGTGGTTAAATAACGATCGATTGCCAATTTGGGTTTGGTACAAATCATCTTATTGAGTAAATTAGTCCCAGAAATCAAGGGAAGTAAACTTTTCTACAGAGTTTATTTTTAATATAATTGAAGCATCTTATAACTTTTTTTCTGTTGAGAATATAAATTATAATAACGTTAAAAACCTTTTTAAAGTTTTTACGAATTACTATAGTGATGGACAAGTGAAGGTGTGAAACTAAATTAATGGTAAATTCTACCCGAAAAATAATTATAGTAATTACGGGATCCTTTAATCAAGTTAATTTGTGAATTTACTTGTTTTGAAACGGGTTCTTTTTATTAGAGCTGCTTAAAAAATATGTAATAGGTAACTAGCTTATGTTTGGTACGTCAAATGTATTGGTTAATATTTTTAGGCAAAAGTATTCATTTCGTCCCCAAATTTTATATCTGCTGTCAATTTCGTCCCCAATCTTTATTTGCTGTCAATTTCATCCCTAAACTTTACACAAACTGTCAATTTCGTCCCCAATATTTTTTTGCTGTCAATTTCGTCCCTAATCATTCACATTTTGGTCAATTTTATCCTTTGCTTTTACTTTAGCCAAATATTGACGACAAAATCTATGTGGCTAACGATATATAATGTAAAATTGATAGAAAAAGAAACTCAAATCCTAACTTAGATTCAAAAACAAGATGTAGTCTATCGTTAATTTATTAAAAGAAGTTATTCAAAGGATAAAATTGACAAAAATGTGAAAGATCGAGGACGAAATTGACAGTTGATGTAAAGTTTGGGGACGAAACTGACAGCAAAAAAAGATTTGGGATGAAATTGACAGCTTGTATAAAGTTTGGGGACGAAGTTGACAGCAAAAAAAGTTTGGGGACGAAATTGACAGTTGATGTAAAATTTGAGGACGAAATTAGTACTTTTGCNTTTGAAAGTGACTTGGCTTTATATACTTGTTAATCCCTTCTTTCTCATAAAAAAAAAAAGATTGGAGATAAATAAATAATAATTGTTATAAAATATAAGAAATAAGGATATTCAAAATAGAGAGAAAAATAGGAGGAGAGAGTGATTCTTTCATTAAACTGATATCATCAACTTTACATCAACACCTAAAGCCTCTATTTATAGGCTAAAGGATCTATAAGGGAGATGTACCAACTTAATGTNTGAAGGGGAATTATCTAATAAAGGGATAGACTCATTAATGTACATGGGAAACTGAAGATGATAAATACGATTATAGAGAAACTTCAAACTTCTATACACAAAAAATATCAAAAGTCCATTGTGGATATTCACAAACATTATTATTCATAACACTCCCCCTTGAATATTCACAATTTATTGATACGCATTACAAGTTGCCTCATATAAAACCTTGCCAGAAAAACCTAGTGGGACAAAACCATGGCGAAGGAAAAAAGAGTACAATGCGTATCTCCCCTTATCATAACATCACTAAGGGTCTTTTAATTGACACATTCCAATTTGATAAACCAAGTTCTCAAATACTGCAATTGGCAATGCCTCCATAAAATCTGTTAAATTATCACTTGACCAAACTTGTTGAAATGTTATGTCGTCTTGCTATACATGTCATATTATCTTCATACAATAATTTGACACATTTTCCTACAAAAACAAATTACACATCTTCTGGATGTGTTGAATTAGTAGTCTCATCTAAACACATTATTAATTTGTCTTATGCATTGTCTCTGAAGATCAGATAATCAGCTAGCATCTACATCATCAAGGAATAGTGAACTAAATTTATTTAAATAAAATAAACCTTTATCTTTAAAATATTTTCTAACAACACCGTAAAATATATGAGACAACTTCAATAGCCAAACTATTGTCTTCGGGGCTGATATTAGACAACTTTAAAAGCCAAAGTCTATTAGCCGTCAAGGGTGATATTAAACAGCTTCAATAGTCAAAGTACCAAACTATAGCCCTTGATAAATTATCAACATGTGCAATAACCTTTCATTGCACTAATCTTTGGCAAGAATACAATAATTGATTCAATAAAGTTGAATCAAAACATAATATGTCTTCGGGTCATCTACTTAAATATATGAAACTTCAATTACATGTGACTTAGTCACTTTTATTTAATCATATGAAAACTTAATCATATGTAGTTTTAGGCTATATGAAACATTTTCAAATCGTAAGAAAATGACCACAATAATAAACTTATAAAATATATTACAATAATAATAAACAATCCAGCATAAAAGTTTCTTACCTTTAGTAATTTTAACAAAAAAAGACTTGAAAGATAATTAACTTACCTCCTTAATTATCCAAAATTGAAATAAGAAGAAATTCGTACTTAGTCACCAAAAGCTCACGGATGGAGGCTCATGTTCAGTTACCAAAAACTCAAATTGATAGAGACCCATGAACAAATGCCGAAAGCTTGAATGGGTAGATTCATACACAGATGTAAAAAGCTCAAATCGGTAAAGGCTCGTGCTGATAACGTGTTATAAAATATAAGAAATAAGGATATTCAAAGTAGAGAGAAAAGTAGGAGGAGAGAGTGATTCTTTCATTCAACTGATATCATCAACACCTAAAGCCTCTATTTATAGGCTAAAGGATATAAAGGGGATGTATCTAATTCAATACNATTTATAGGCTAAATGATATAAAAGGATATGTATCTAATTCAATACAAATAATGAAGGGATAGGCTCATTAATGTACCTGGGAAATCAAAGATGATAAATACACTTATAGAGAAACTTCAAACTTCTATACACAAAGAATATCAAAAGTCCATTGTGAATATTCACAAACATTATTATTCATAACATTATTTACATAGTTTTTTTTTTTCTGGCCAAATTTACATAGTTCAAAATAGAAACTACAATTTATAACTTTTCTCAATAATTAAGAAAGATGTTTTTTCTGGGCACTCAAATTAAGCAATGGCTAAATGTATTAAATTTTGTTTTATGTAAGTAGTTAAAAAAATAATGAGGATGTGGACCAAACAGGCGCTAATTAAGCAGCAGCCAGCAGGGATAAGAAATAAGCTCCTTTATTTCTCATGATGTCCCAGCGGTTCAAAATTTATTGTGTGAGGAAAAAATTGAACAGAGATCATTATTATGAACAAGGACATGACATAAGTGATAAGCCATCCTCGTAAAATCCCGCATTTATGAAACCAGGTCAACCCGAAAAGTCTGGTCGATTAGTTGTATGTTAGGCTTAATTAGAGGTAACACTAAGCAATTACTTGGTTCGTTAAGTCTTGTTAAACAAGTGACTAAATTATTAAATACTCTATGAGTTATGCAAAAATGAATAGTATAAATGTAGGAAATGGGGTGATGAGAGTGATTTTATATTTTATAGTGAGAGTGGAGATTGATTGAGTGGACATAGCATAGCCATAATTGAAAAGCATTGAATTCACATCACATTCATATTCACCCACTCTCCTCCACCGACTGACCAAACGCGGTTTCATCGCCAAACGACAAAATCAACGCCATACTTCCATCTTTTCGCTAAATACACCCAACACATTTAATTTTCAAAGAATTTATTATGACAAAACATGACATACACAAAGAAGACACAGAACGATATCTCTCAATCTCAAACTCATAGTCATAGGGTGTAATCAAGTTCTATCAATCTTAACCATATGTTGGACGTTTGAATTGTAGAAAAGAAAGAAAGATAAATCTTTTTATAAATAATTATGTAATGCATTTAAGTTTGATACACTAATTCACTTTTTCTTTAAAAAATGTATGATAAAAGCGTATTGGTGAAGCGCAATACCTGCGTGATGCGGGTTGAACACATGACATGCTTTGCGAATTACGATCCTATATATAAATATTCCTACCTGAAACCAATACGAAAAAGCCTGGACGGAACGCGTGTCCATTTAGCCATGTGCTTTCAAAAGAAACTCTATTTATCAATTCTAACTTTGATAGCAAAATAATTTGGATTAAAAAAAAAAAACAAATTCATACTATTGTGTTGTTTGGGGGAATAAACCGTTGAATTAAAGTTCTACTCCCTCCGATTCTATATATATATATATATATATGATATGATGTTTGGAAGAATTTTATTTTTCTATAACGTCTAATATTTTAAAAATTCAAAAGAACATTAATTATTTTTGTATTATTTTACACATATTTATCTATGAGTAATTAGAGTTACTATTGACTTATGTTACTAACTAGGAGTAATTTAATAAGGATTGTTTAATTTTTTAATCCTATTTTTTTCTTATTTTAGATGAGCTAATCATTTCCTTAGTTTGTATATATCTATTTTAAACATCACATATATAGAATTGGAGGGAGTAACATGCAATACCTAATTATTTCCCAGATAGAAGCCAAGGGGAAGGCATATGTAATAGTACTCCATCATTTGTGACTTATGGTTTGGCCATTAAAGCAAGCAAGTGCTTCCTTGAACCCATTTATGTGTTGGAAAATTAAAATAACGTTTGGGATCTGGCAATTGTTTTTCCCTATGCCCATATATATGAGTTATGACATTAATTCCTTCCTACTTTTCCTCGAAATTCAAATCGTATTCAATATTCATATTTCCTATATCCTATATATCTTCATTTTTATTCGCCTTTTTTTTTTCATAATAAACATGATGACCAAAGTAAAGTAGTGCTGGCGCCTCGCAGTCGCAGCTAGCTCAGACTATGTTTTGATTCCTTTTACTTTTCACTTTAAAGTTTATCTGACGTTAGGTTCGAAAACGCTGAATAGATTATGAGCTCTTTACAACTACTCGAAACTAACAAGGCAATGAATTTAGAACCAAAGATAGAATAATGTTACTAATACATAAAGAAGCAAATAATGGTATATATATATATGATCAAATTAAAGTTAGATTTGAAGTTTAAAGTGGCTAGCTAGCTAGCTAGGTAGGAACAATGGCTTGAATCGCTTTGATTCTGAAAAACTATGAGATGTGGTTATATAGGAGACCAAGCGCCTGCAAGATTGCAGTTGCATGTGATTGTGAGATTTGTGATTTTTTTTTTTTCTAATTTATCTTCCTTTATTAGGGGTTTAGATATAAATTATTCATTTTGCTGATTCTACAGTCTACAGGCATGTGAGATTTCATAGCATCCACGTGGCGGAGGGAATGAATTAGTTAGGTTCCAAATTAAAGGATAAAAAATGCCTAACTGGACTCCACCATTAGCGGCTGTGGTCTAGTTATAAGTTACAACCTTATATTAATAGTCAGATATGTTTATATGTTGTAGACGTAACCAGGAAGGTAATGAGGTAAAAAAGAAAGGTAGTACGCACCCACATAATGTTTAATGCCCTGCAACTTCATGTTCCTGCAGGACACTTGATGAAATGAAACTAAAAGTAGTGTTCACATGATCTTCAGTTTCCACCCATCCTTAATCAAATCAAATTTATTGGGTCAGATAATTCATCACACACGCCATATTATTGTTCTCTCACAGATTAAGCGCCACGCGTGCTTTGCAGTACATCATCACTCTCTCTAGACAACAAATTACAAATCTAGCTTTGCCAAATATAGACAAAATCAAAGCAATGAACCTGCAGACAAGCTTGGTGATTTCAATAAAGCTTTACTTGGTAGACAAGCTTGGAGAATAATGCATAATAGAGATTCCCTGCTCTCTAAAGTGTTTCTGGCTAAGTATTGTACGGATAAAAACAACATGACCTTCAAAACCAACTCCCTCTCTTCACCTTTTGCGCGATCTATTTGTAAACGGGCTGAGGAAATTGTCAAAGAATGTAGGTGGAGAGTGGGCAATGGTAAAGATATTACCATTGGAAGTAAGCTCTGGTTCCCCCCAACCCAGGAAGTACAGGATATTAAAACTGTTGCTGATCTGATCGATGACAGGAAAAATTGGAATTCTGAAACTATTTCAAGTATGTTTAATGAAAGTAATTCCAGAGCTATAACCAGGATCCCTATTTCTCATACTGATAGACCTGATGAAATCATTTGGATCAAAGGTAAGGAAGGCACTTACTCAGTTAAAACTGCTTATAGAGAGATTCTGAAGGGGAGGAATGAAGAAAATATTGGACCTAATTTCAATTGGTCCACTCTGTGGAAAGCTAACCTTCCCCCGAAGCTCTCTCTCTTTATGTGGAAATGCATCCATAATAGCCTTCCTATTGGTGTAAACCTCCTAAAGAAGAATTTTAGAATTGAAGGAACCTGTGCTTTTGGGTGTGAGGTGATTGAGGATGAGTCCCATCTTTTCTTCGAATGCCCTTTAACTAGGGCAGCTTGGTTTGGCTCTCCGTTGGGGTTAAGAAGTGACCAACTCCTTGCTAATGACTTCAAGGCTTGGATTCAATATTTTCTAACAGCACGCCATGATCACTCAAATTACAATGATCTTGTGGAACATGTCTTCTGGTTTTGTTGGGCCATTTATACTCATCGAAATGAAGTCAGATTCAACATGAAAGAGCCTGCAGCTGAGACTATCATTAATATCTGGTATAATCAAATTTCAAGGAAAAAATTCCTTGAATTTGCGGCCTCTGACTTACAAATCAACCAAATGTATGGCGGCCACACCAAGAATGACAAACGGATACCTTATAGGTGGGCGGATGGAGATATTCTCATTGCAGGGGAAAGATTCAAGGGGACAAAGAAAAATGTGTTTACCGCCTTCTGCTTCAATAATAATATGCCTACTTTACTTTTTTATTTCTGTGAGAATGACAGGTACCCGACGGAGGAAACTTTCTTCAAGGGTCTCAGACTCTTTCTGGAATACAGTAAAGATCAGCGTAGTGAATTGGCTTCGCTTGTTTGTCAACCCAGGTTTTGCTTTAAAGGAAAGTTGAGGTACCAGAGTCAACATATTGGTATCATTAAGGATGATATCATGGCATTGTTAAATCAGGGAGATGGCAGATGGAGTATTGCGGAGCAGAACCATGATAAAAATATTAAGAACATATGGCCCTGGATCGATAGCTACATTGTTGGTGTTCAATGTTTTCTGTAGTTTGTTTGTTTTCCCTTTCCTGTTGTTGCNATTAAGCGCCACGCGTGCTTTGCAGTACATCATCACTCTCTCTAGACAACAAATTACAAATCTAGCTTTGCCAAATATAGACAAAATCAAAGCAATGAACCTGCAGACAAATTAATGAAACACAGAAACTACGAATTCAGGCATTGCGTACAAATTAATGTACAGTTCCAACTAATTAATAATAATTATATAAAAAACCTCTTGTCTCTTGCATAATCTAATTATTGGCCTCACTTTCATTGTTTCATAAATCCTTTCGATCGGAAGAAGGAATTAATTAGTACCACCATACATTTAAGAGAACATTAAGAACTTAACAAGATCTTTTATCCTAATTTCCCCAACGTAACGTGTAATTAATGGTGATCTGTTAATAGTAGAATCAGAAAAGCTAGGTGCATGAGAAAATGACTTAAGATGGGTTATTAGTTATTTCACTTCTTACATAGTTTCATGATTTACTTGTTCCAGCAGGGAAAAGGTAAGTATGGCAATATGTAGCATTAACGTATAAACCTCCAATACGCCCAGAAAATAGTAGTATATGAGATTCATAAGCAAGGAGCCTACTACGTTAATAGAGTAGATCGTATAGGAGTCAATGATCATCAGTCATCGCCAATAGATCATGGAGGGAAATTCGTGAAAAGGCTAAATTGGGACAAGGTTCCGATGACATTCTTTTTTTCTTTGAAACAAAATTTTATGTTTTTTATTGATTTGATGACTTGTAGCTAAAAACATTAAAACATTTTTTGTAGTCCATGCACTTTTAACCGTACCATTATATAATTACGCCGCGCTCTGTCACACTTGGATCAAACTGGTTTTGACACCAAAAACAAGTACGCTAACCAAAGGAAAAAAGAATTTAAGATTTGTCTCATCACCAAAACAGAAAAGGAAAAAAAAAGAGGTTTATATATGTATGTAATGATTAAGTTATAGTTGTAATGATAGTAGAAAAGCATAGTTGTAGGACCACTAAAGCATGTACGAGCGGGTCAATGTGGAAGTGAAACAATTAACAGAATGACGCTGCTTTACCAAATGCAATAAAAGAAAAGCACTATATATAGTGCTAATTGAATAGACTAATAGTAAACCCCCTGCTTATCTATGTTTTGTTACTTCAGGACTTGGAGTTTGATATTGACGTCTCATTTGGACCATTTAACCAAATTGCTTCTCACTTTGGCCAAAAATAAAAACGAATTGCTTCTCACATATACTTTAGTAGTTTTCATTTCATTGTTCAATGATACGTGCGTTGTTATTTTTGCTTCACCCATAGTTTTGTAGAAGACGTTCCCGATTTCAATTCCATTTATGGTCACGAATCAATCACTGTCATTTGAAAACCACACATGGGCCATTGGGCCAAGTGTGTAAAACGGGAACCTTTACAAACCAAACCAAACCAACAGATTACAAAAAATTTGTTGTTCCTATCTCTGTATGTAAGCTGTTCAATCCAGTTTTCAAGATCAAAGTTATAAGATAGGCCCAAAAACGTAGATAGCGAATCCATGATTTATAATGTGTACTAATGTAAGTTGCAACATTCCAATTCTGCTTCCACAAGCTGATATATTGACTGTGATGGACTGATGGTGGGCCTCGATGATGTACAATTTGTACGTATCCATTGTTGTTTCAAGTCCACATTGTGCCCTAACCATTTTTGTTTGCTTTCTATAAATGGTAGTTGTATAAGTTATCTTCCTCTTAATTATTAGATTTAACTTTTTTAATTTTGAGATTTATAATTTTTTTAATTTATAAAATAAAGATCTAAAAACTGTTAAAAAAAATTAAATCCAACAACTGAAAATTAATAACTCAAACTATCTAACTCTATAAAGTGTCATCCTTCTATATATTTATTGACTTTTGTTTGATTCTGAGTTTTTATTTTTTAACTCACCGTTGGAGTATTTCACTTTGTTATAAACACATATCAATAAATTATGATATTCAAATTTGAAGAATATAATACATAAATTATAGATGTATTAAAAAAAAACATTTATTAGTTATATTTATTATATCTTAAAATAATATAAGTTCAAAAATATGATAAAAAAATTTCAAAGACACTTAAAATATTATAAATAATAAATATAGACATATATCAACTTTACAGTTTCACTCTTACTTTTCTAGGAGATCAATTTTTTTTTTTTTGGTGGGGTCTAGGAGATCAATTTAAAATTATGTTGACCAGGGTTATAAATTTTAAATTGAAAATATAAACTTTAAAATTTAATGGAATTATATGAACTTGCAAAAATAATATAACTTTCACATTTTTTTTTGAGCCAAATATAACTTTCACATTTAACTTTTCTTCGTTTGGGTTTTTAATATTGTGGTTTGCATATATAATTTAAGAAGACTAACAGTCTACCACTCATCGTCGCTTTGGCCGAGTGGTTAAGGCGTGTGCCTGCTAAGTTCATGGGGTTTCCCCGCGAGAGTTCGAATCTCTCAGGCGACGATTTCTTTTTAGTGAGTGCTTAACTGCTTATTATTTATTAGCCCATTTGATTTGTTTCGTTAACTGAACAAACCGAAGATTTGAGGGTAAAAAATTAGAATATTTCCTCAAGCAAAGTCCAATCATCTTTCTGTTTAGTGAACAGTTACACCAGAAAGAATCAGACGTTGTTCTCCTTATTTTGTTAGGCTTAGCAGATGGCAGCGATGCCCAAAACTGATTAATATATAATTAAGGATCTTTAAGTTCACCGAAGGTAATGCTATAAAACTATGGAGTGTAAAAGTTACTCAAAATATGTATCCATCACCTAAACTTTACCTCACCAAAAAATAAAAAGATAAATAGAAAAATAAGTATCCATCACACCATACACAGATCATCACCCGGTGGATAAGTTGGGTAACTTTTTGCACTCCATAGTTTTAAAGAATGGGTACTTCTAAATAAGAGCACATATTAAAGTTTCTTAATTTTCTTTTGTTTGGTCAAATTATTTTTCAAATATTAAAAATTATCTTTTAAATAAATTTTCATAAATTTTAAAATATAAAATAAATCAATCAGAAGAGCATGTTAGATACATTCATAATAATTACCCAAAAAGTAATAGTCAGACTCTGACGGTGAAAATTTTCATAATGGAAATATATGATAATCCACAGAAACAAGTCAATAACTAGTTCTGGTAAATCCACTAACTATCATCTTGCTGATATTAGCACCGTACTGGCAGTCTGTCAATTGATTCCGAATCTGTCTAAAATTAATTACTTGTAGTTAAGGGTTATCATTCCAGTGTAGAGCAGACAAGCAGTCTCAAACCCTTAAAACATCACTTCTGGATACAACCAGACCCCATATATCAAATGCATTGGTTATTGTATACCAAGAAAATAAGAAATGAAAATCTAAGAAAACAACACCACTATGCTCCCATCAAAATCATCCCCAAGGCAACACAACGACCTCAAACCAGTAATCATGCTGGTTCAATGCATGGTTAATTAACAACAGTCACAAAGGTACTGCATACATGTGTAATATGAACAGTGGAATTGCGGCAATGATAAAGAAATCTCATTTAAATCAGACATAGATCAACAGAAACTACATTATCGAACCAGAGAATATATAGCAACAAAAACCCATTTCCATAGAATCCTGGAAACATAAATCACTTGTATTACAGTTCACAACATCCACCTGTCATTCCATTAATTTTTCCTTTGCTGAGAAGTTAAGGATCGATGAAAAGGGAAAAAAAAATAACCCTAAAACACTAGAAGAAGAGTTATGTGGAGAACTCAAAGTCCAAAACCAAAAACTGCCCGTATCCTTTGGAAAATGAGATCCCGCCATCCTCTCTCTGTGTTCTCCACCACAGTGGCATTTCCATATCTGCATTCGCAAGAAATCAGCTCAGTCAAAGGAAAATTAACAAAATCATAGTGTCGTGAAATTGGACAAGAGGAAAGATCCCATGAACAGAAAACAATGATGAAATTCTCACCTATCCTCTTCAGGCACATCCTTATGTGTGAGCTTGAGGACGGTAAGCCCTGGTTCAGGTTCCTCAAACACAAGTCTCACCTGCAAAATTCATTTCCACTCACTCAGTACATTGATCTGATACTTCCATCACATCATTCAAGGAAAAAAGAAAAGAAAAGAAACTTACGGTAGAGAACACCCCATCTTGCCAGTTCCCAAACCTCCATTTCTGCACAATAAGCTTAGCTTCCTGCAACTCCACAATGGTTCCGGTAACGGAGCCACCGAAAATGAAGAACTCTCCACCAACCTCCTTGCTTATCTTAGCATTGCTCTGCGTAAAACCCTTCCATCTATTCTCATCCATCAATATCTCATACAAATCCCTTGCCCTGCAACTAAACTTCTCCGTCAAGCTGATTGTCTTACAATTCTTCTTGCTATCACTCTTCACCTTCTCCTTCTCCTTCTCCTTCGCCGCAACCTCCTTCTTCGTTGCCGCCGCGGCGGAGGCAGCCGGAGTCGCCTGCGGATTGACTTTCTTAGGTTCCAATTCTTCTTTGACAGGCCCACCTTTCGCCATACTCTGCACCCACTCCCTAACTTTGTCCAAAATTAAAGGCTTCCCCTTAGAAACCATGGCCTCCTTGAGCCTCTTACCAATGGGGCCTTCGTCATTGACAGTGACCTTAAGCTCAGGGTCCTCATCGGCATTCTCATCGGAGATATATGGAATTTCCACAGTCCCCTGAACTTTGAGCAAGGATTTAGCGTCGGAATCCTTGGCTTCTCCTTCCCAAGAAAGAGTAAGGCTAAGCTCGTAGCCTGGAATGATTTTGCCCTTGCGAACATTGACATAGGCTTCTCCATCGACCTTGTCGACGGTCTTGGTGTTGATGAACAAGTTGCCCTCGCCATCGAGAACGGCGAGATTAGAGAGAAGCTTGGAGAAGAGATTCTTGGACCATTCGAGACAATTGGTTTCGGCCCAGTGCCAATTGTGAACGTTGGTACCGTCAGCCCTGTCCTCCACGATCCACCGCTTGTCGCCCTCGCCGAATCTAGCCATTGGATTTGGATTTGAATGTGAGAAGCGAGAGAAAGGAGATGAGAGAGAGAAGGAGATTTGTATGTTCAGAATAGATCGGGAATTTGCGATTCGTTCTGTGACTGTGAGAGAAGAAGAAAGAAGGCACTAATAAAAAGAGAGGGTTTGAGGTTCTTGTCTGGACTCTCGAGGGTTCCAATCTCCAAATCGGACTTCCCAGTTTGTACTTTAGAAGGATCTAGAATTCTTTAAACTTCTAGCTTCACTGGACCCAATAACAACGGTCCATTACTACTAATTCACACTCCAAGGCCCAAACACCTTTACGAAATGCAAAAACAAGAACAAGTTAAATATATTTTATTTTTTTATTATATCACTGTTTCATCATCTTAGTTGCTACTTAGTGATGAACTTACTAATTACGAATCAATAAGAACACCTAACGTTATGTTAACAAATCAATTATACAACTGGGCTCTTAGTTGAATGTTCAACTTGAAAACAATTAAAAAGAAGATTAGGAGAAAGAAAAATATTATAAATTCATGAAATAGAAAGTATGAAGAAGATCTCACAAGTATTGAAACATCCAAAGTGAAGATAAGAGAGTTAGTCACGTAAGGCCATTGAGCACCAAAATATATAAAGTGTGGAATAAAAGTAAAGTCTATGATGATTTTAGTGAAAACCTTATGATACCTATTTATAGAGCTAACTCTATCTGATTATCCCAAATCTCTGAAATTCAAATTACAAAATCTCCTAATAACCAAAAGATATCAACTACTGAATTTCTCTTTTTAAACTTCATAATCCCCACAAGCCTTGGGCTAGACGTATGCAAGGTGAAAATATCTTCTAGTTGAATTGATTTCAAGGGATTTTGTGAATCTTTCTTTACTTGCAGAGCAAATTAAAGACCGAATAAACATTAAATCCTAATTTAAAAACATTATAATTTAAAAATAAATATTTAATCTAAAAAATATCACATTTTCAATTTAATTTAAAATTTGAGAAAAAATCTAGAAAGTTGAGATTTTGGGGTAAATCTTAAAATATAATATGCAAATAAAATATAAACAAAATACCCCTAAAATTCTGTTAGACTTATCAACCCTTCACAATAAAAAGATTGATTACTTTTATTTTGTTTTCGTTTTGATTGTATTTGAGTTTGCCTTTTGAATGAATTATGTCTAAAAAAAAATGCATAATGAATTATTGAATTAAGGATTTTGAGGGTCCAAGCAAAGAGGCTACTGAAAGAAACGACCTTGATATGTCTCTACCTGGATCAATACCCGCCAAAATCCCAAGCGAGTCACCTTCAGCATCACCACCGGCTTCTTTGTTTGACTCGTTTTCGTTTCGCGGCCAGAGAATGAAAACAACCCACCGATTCAAACGAGTCGTAAAACCCACTCTACCGATTCCTGACGACGTTGGAACGAGTCAGCGTTCCAAAAGGACGAGGCTTAGGGCTAAACCCAAGCCCCAACCCAGATTAGATGCAAAGCCACCAAAAATGGAGATACTGCCCTCACACTTCTTTCAAATTGATGCGCTTGATCTAGCCCCTCGTTTGCTTGGAAAGTTTCTCCGCAGGGACGACGTCGTTCTTCAAATTACTGAGGTCACCTTCCATTCCCCTTTTTACTTCTCCTTTGGATTGTGGTTAAATTCCTGATGAAAACTTTTATCTCATAAACCTAGCTGAAGAATATATATGCATTAGGTTATCTCTTAGTCTGGCTTGCCTCTCTAATTGGTATTTAACGAGGAATGCGTATCAGGCAGGTGGAAGCATACAGACCAAATGATTCAGCTTGTCATGGTCGATTTGGTATTACACCAAGAACTGCCCCTGTCGTGAGATTCTTTCTTCACATCCCACTTTTCACCTTATTACATTCCTGCCTTTGAAGAGGCAGTAATCTTTGTTTACACTAATTTCTTCTAAGGCTTTGTTACTAACTAACTTGTAGTTTGGACCTGGCGGACATGCATATGTTTACCTTTGCTATGGTCTCCATGTAATGTTGAATGTTGTCGCTGACAAAGAAGGAGCTGGAGCAGCTGTTTTGATTCGTTCTTGTGCACCTATTACTGGTAAACTTATTCAGTTTCTTTGAGGGGAAAAAATCATTTCCTATTGCTTGCCTCAGCATAGCACTGCCTTTATGTGAGGAACCACTAAAATTTTAGTTATGTTGTGTTGTCTGCGTGTGAAGACTTAAATCCGTGGGTAATTGGCTTCTTAAAATGAGTACAATATTCAATTTTTTGTTGAAGGAGAAGAAAAGAAAAGGAAAAATTTTGGAGATGCTTCTCTAGGATATTTTGGGAATTGGAAAGGAAAGGAGTTCAAAGACAATTGAAGGGCAGAGAACGGATAGTTAAAAATGATAATCTACCTTTCAAATAGCGAAATTCTTCCCCTCTATAATCCTTCAAATTGGGAGGATTTCTAGTTATAAAGGAAGGGAAGTTAGTGAAAAAAAAATATATAGTCCATTCTTTTAACTCTTCATATGAAACTCTCAAACAAGGGAGGGGTTTTTATGAAACATCTCTTTCTCTTTCCTTCCCCTCCATTATCATCTTCTGTCACATCGACTCCTGGTACTTGGTTTATCTCTAAGAGTTTAATATGATTCTTTGAAAATGACCTCAGTATCTTTAACTTGAGATAATTGCATTAAAGCATATGCAGATATATCTTTATAATACTCGAAATATTGCAGGACTGGATGTAATTCAGCAACGTCGAGGTCAGAAAACTGAGAAACCTATACTTCTTACTGGCCCTGGGAAGGTTAGTTTCATTTCCTTCATCGCTCTCCTAATGATCTTTTTGAGATGCTTTTGATGAACTCAACATGGTTAGCAATTTTATCCTCATTCTGAATTATCAAGTGAAAGTAATCTACAATTGAAGGCTTGAAAATCAATTATCGTTTATTATTTATGACATTGTAAATTCGTTATTGGTCTAATTTAGCAACTTGAGGCATCCACTCGAACTGTTTTTTCTCCTATAATGGTCCATTCTAAATGAACAATTTTCAATAAGTATGCTTACTGATTTCCTTCCTCTTACAAGTGTAAGGAGGCTGCAATCATTTGTAATAATAGAATTTACGTGGCAGTTAAGTTTAATGATAAATTGAAGTTTTCACTAGATGGAAAGTTGGGAGGAAAAATAGAAAGCAAGAACGTATAGCTTAGACGAGAATATATTCATTGTTTCCAGAATCCTTCATTATGGTTTCTTCATTTGAAGGCCATTTTTCAATGAGAAATAAGGTTAGAGTGATTGGTTTCTCCCAAATATCTGTGCATATGTTGTCGTCAAAATTGACGAGTGTGATTGTTCTCCCAAATCCCAGGTTGGTCAAGCACTGGGTCTTTCAACAGAATGGTCCAATCATCCCTTTTATACACCTGGTAAGTTCACAATCCCATGTCCTTAACGTAAAACTGAGGAATGGATAAAGAAGAGAGATTGAATTCTGAAAAGGGAAATGAATTTGTGAGGCAGGTGGTTTGGAACTATTGGATGGTCCGAAGCCTGAAAGCATATTGATTGGTCCGCGTGTTGGTATCGAATATGCATTGCCAGAGGATGTGAATGCATTGTGGAGATTTGCCATTGCAGGTACACCATGGATAAGTGCTCCAAAAAACACTCTCAGACCACCCTTATAATAGCCATGTCTTCCTTCCTAACCAATACACGAGTTTCCAACGTACATTCAATTCTGATTTCCACCATGTTGTACAGTTCTTGTAACTTGCATTATTGTAAAGCTTCAATGGCTAAGCTACCAACAGATACTATAAAAGAAATTTTGAATTTTATTTACGATTAAATTTAGGATTGATCAGTAGCCAGAGTTAACATTCATTTGTTTAACGTCATTCTTTACTTACCATTCTAAACATGTGTATAATTACTCTTGGTGTTTGGTAAAATAAATAAAACAACACTCAAATATAACTTCTAACTTGAAAATTTTCTAAATAACCATTGATATGGCCAAATAAATTTTGGGACTGAGACACAACTTAAGTGGCTCAAACTGCTCAAGTATCCTTTTGCATCTCTTTGTGCAAGACGGCATTGGCCTACTCCTGCTCTTTGAAGTAAACAACTCCAACTCGGCTGAACTTTCTATTTCTAATGATTCCAGTATTTTAGCCTCAAACCAGTATTTATTTCCATTAAAATATTTGACAATTTTAATAAACGCACATGTAACACATCTTTCAACTGTGAAAAGTTTTTTCCCAAAGCAGAAAGTCATGTTGAATGAAATAAAATGACCGATATGATATGACTTAGAATTAAAACTCATTGCTGTTCTTCACATGCACTGATGCACCTAACAATCAAAAGATTACAGAACAGTATTTTTTGCTTTACAGCTCAGGCTCAGCTGAATCAATTCACCTTTAGAGACATGTATAAAAGATTGAAATTGCAATAATAGTCATGTACTCATGTTTTCTTCAAAATGAACAAGCTATTAATTTTGCGAATAGATTCCCATTACAAGGCAATAACTTCGATATTTCAATACCTGTGTTTTTTTTTTCCTTTTTAATACCACAAGGCGAAAACCTAGGCACTCTACAGAGTAGGTAATGTAAAAACTAGAATTTTAGGCATTCTTTTAATCTTTTCTATTCAGCCAGTACTACTAAGCTAAAACTATGATACATATGTACAAAATCTGAAATGACCATCTAGCAAAACCCTCAGAAAGTGCCAAATAAATCATCAAAAAAATCCGATAATAATGTGTATACTACCCACATCTCACACCAAATCAGAGTATATTAATATCTTCACATCCACACTACCATACAAACCACCAGAAAGGAGTAAAAGCCATCTGCAAGGAGAAAGATAGAGAGTCAGTTCTTCCATTTAATATTTTTTATATATATAAAAAAGAACTATGAAGAAGGAAAAATACTCATCATACCTGTAGTCCATTAATGAACAATGAAATGTTTGCTTAGTCCTGATACAACTGTTTCATCAATTACAATGGTGGTTAGCAAGTTGCAAAAGCATATAGTTGATCCCTGTCTTCTTATAGTAACAATGCTTTGACCTGAAGCTCAACGCATTCATACATTTGCTATATGCTTGGACACAGCCGGCCATAAAATTCATTAAAGTCAAGACGGAAAAATAGGAACTTAAGATCAACATGCTGCTGTAAAGGCAGTTGAGAGATAAATTCCTCTTGAAATAACGAATACTCCTTAGCAATCACATTCAGATCTTGCCCCATACTACGAAGAAATTCACCAGCACGTTGTGTTAGGGCTTTCCTTCCATCAGCAATCCAAGATTCATGTTCCACAGACTTCATATTCATTTTCTTTCGTGACTTCTTCGGGTCTTGATATGAGGATTCCATGATTCTGAAGCAAATAAAATCAAATAAAGACAGAATTACCTAAATTATTAGGGGTGGGAGGGGAGTTAAGATGATCAATAAATATAATGGATATGATAGTATGATTCAGTAAGTTGTATACCTTGCTTGCAACTCATTGATTCCTTCATACAATCGATCTGCATGACTCCGAAAACGTAATATGAGATCAAATACAACAAATAGAGACTTGTAAAGGGACTGAGAGCGCTCTCCAAGGAGAGATTTTTCAACAATTGAATGTAGATATTTCTCATGCGCTGCAAGTAGGTCATCAAGATCCTTGGCTATCTCCATCTCATTTAAAAAATTTGACCATGAAACCTCCAATACTTCAAACATTATATAATATTGCAAGTTTGAAACAAAGTGATTCATTTCAACCCAAAGAACCTGGCAGCGCCTCAGAGTTGAAACTAATTGCAACTTTATTGTATGTTGCAGCTTAGTTAAGGAACGGGACGTAATACCATTTGGTTTCATGGTCTTCCACGCACCAATAAGTGCATGTTCCACTCTTCTAAGCTTCCACAGAAAATTGAAAATTCTCAAATACTTTGACATCACAGACTCTGTGAACACAGTATCTAGCGGAACTCTTGCATCATATTCAAGTGAAAATACATCCCAGCCCCTATCACCACTTTCATGTGGCATCATTTTGACCCTTAGCCTATCCAATATATCAGGGTCATCATATTGAGCATTGGATGAACGAATTGCAGTTTCCAGCATTCCAGCAAGTTTAAAAGAGCTTATAGTGTTAGCAGGTTCAGAAAGCTCAGGCCCCACAATATCCATAAGATATTGAACAAAATCACCTTGACCAAGCATTATATACTGCTTAATTGCAAGACAGTGTTCTTTAAATTTGTACCTTTTGTACATTACATCCAACAAATGCTTATCAATTCTTTTTGCTGCTCCATCAACCAATGACTCGAGAGCATCAGTTTCACCATAGCCAAAACCACCTCTTCTTGCCGTAGCCCCAGTAGCAGTGGCAGTTTCTGTTGCAGCCTCAGACCAGCCAGAATCCTCACAACAAACACGAAGAAAATTTATGGATTTACCGGTCCTCAAGATACGCTGAGCAAGAGAAGGCGAAATGAATGTAGGAAGCATGGCAGCATGAAGCACGTAACCTTCTCTCCAAAGAGACTCAGCTTTCACTGGTGTACCGACAATAAAGAATTCAGCAAATATATCTTCCAACTCCCCTTCCAGAACCCATCTTTTCACTATTTCATAAAGTGGAGAACACACTCGTTGCAGTAATCTTCGCAAAAATTCATGAACTAAAGGGTCACCATGTTGGGCATGCAAATGAATTGTACTAGCCATTGCACCACCCCTTAAAATCCTACAATTATCAACCAAATCCGCCATTAACCGCATTTTCACCATTGGCTCTGCAAGCCAAACAATTAGTCTCCTTAGTGAAAGATAATTCGCTGAACTTGCTGACTCAGATACTAATGGAATAGGATTTGAAGACTGTGCCTCAAGTACTGCCAACAACTTGTAGTACTCAGTAAGCTCATCTTGCAGTGCAGCACAAAACGCCTGCCCCACAGTTCCTACATTTTCTTCTGGAAGTCGATCCATACTCTGAGATATGTACCCTGTTACCTTTTTAAACAACCTCCCCAGTTCACAAAGTTTATGTACCATAGTCCTAGTGGCTTTAGGGACCTTAATAAACTCTGATAGAACATACCCATCTACTTTATTATCAAATTTCACATACTTACCGTCAACTCCTTGACATGCATATAACACATCCCGAACCAATACCTCTTCGGAAACCTCATTTTCTTCCTTAACCAAATTTACAAACTCGCGGTAGGCAATATCACGACGATTATCTGGATCCTTGTTAACCAACAGAACCCCATTGTTCCATCCCTTATCCTGAGCAGCACGACTATGCAAAATCCGCGAATCCTTACCCGACTCACTTTCAGCTAATGCCAAATTGGGCAACAAAACAGATGTATCTAATTGGGTTTTCATGTTTTTGCGGTCTTCGGAAATGATTTTGAGCAAATAAATAACTGCCCATTTGTTATTAACACTGCCAGGGCCTGTTTTTGAAGCAAATTTAGAGTAAAGGTCAGCAAAAGTGAGGGCTTCGGCGGATCTACCTTGAGTGGCGAGGCGGCGCTTGATGGAATCGGCGATAGCGGCAGAGTCGGGAGCAACGGAGGGTGTGAGTCTGCTGGAGAGGATGCGAAATGCATAGCGAAGAGAGTTTTGAAAATCGGGGGAGTTAGGGCTTGTGGTTCGTGAATCTGATGGGTGATTTTGAGACAGCAATCGACGTACCAATTCCTTGACCAGATCCGCAACCTTCTGTTGATCTTCTTCCTCATCCATTGGTGTTGTCAATTGAGTCAATTTGAATTTAGAAAAGCGTCTCGAAGAATTGGCAGAACCTTTTCTTTTTTCTGAAACGAATGCTGGAGTGTGCAACTATTAACTATACACACTGAAATAGAAAGAGTGCTTTTTTGATTTTCTATGTAGGCGCGGAAATGAGGGTTTTATATATCTCTTTTTTCGTAAATGAGGGTTTTATTTATATATCAAAGGCCAAAGAATTGTGTAAATTGTTTTCTTCGTAGAAAAAATTTTGTAATTGTTGATAAATATAAAAAACGCTTTTTGATAAATATAACCTTTTTTCTTCCAAAAAATTATTTTTAAGTGTTGAATATTCGTCTTTAAAATCTTAGAGAGAGGATCAAGTTCAATCCTTAGAGTTGACATTGTTGAGAGGGCTCTGGTCATTTCATCTAGTTTGAATGGGATTAATCTTCGCTTATAGGCGAAAATACCCATGACTTAAAGGAAAAAAAAATTAAATTGTTTAATAAACCACAATAGGACTTAGAGATCTTACCTTGGTATCAAGGAGCTTTTAAAGTAAGGAGAACAATGAAAATATATGACTTGCAAGAGAGTTTAATGGGAATGATTATGTGAAGATATTTCAACAATTAAGTTAGTAAAAACACTAAAATAATAATCACATAGGGAATGAAATAAAGAGTATCTATACTCAATATGTGAAATCTGAAAATTTCAAAATATAAATTTGGACAACGAATCAGTGATCAAATTGTTAGGGGCGAGTAAAATCTAGTAAACGCCTGATAACTCTAAATGTAAGTGATGCAAATTACTCAACTTTCAACGCATCAAAAGTCATTACTTATCAAAGCTTACCTTAAAATGCAAAAGAACAAATACTTGAATAGTAACATATCAATTAGAATGTAATCATTTAGGACAATCATTGCCTTTTTTCAAAGATAACAATGCAATTTTACTCTGTATATATATATATATATATATATATATTTTGGGTGGGGTGAGCGGGGGCTTAAATTATGGGTAGTTATGTTACTTTTGAAACAACACAGGCTCCTTACCGAAAAAAAAAAACAACACAGGCTTTTCATCAAAAAAGAAAAAACAACATAGGCTAACATTTCATGACATTATAATTTTGAGTTATCTATTTCGCATTGTGACCCATTTTTCCCGTGCTCCCTATTCCCAACGGGCCGGAAAAAAATTCAGATTTATGTGTCATTACATTTATTTGCGTCATAATAAGCTTAAGAAGTGATTGTTTCTTGTAAATAAATGTAATAACAAAAATAAAGCATGTTATGACACATATCAAGTTGCATGCTTTATTTTTGTATTATATAATAAGCTTAAGAAGTGATTGTTTCTTGTAAATCATTCTTGTTTTGTTTCATTTTTCTTTTTACAATATCAAGTATATCCCAATGCATAATAGTATAAGCCTTTTTTGATACACAACAATACAATAATTATTGTCCTTGTAATATATTGGTTTAGAAGTCTCTTTCCTAGATTTGAGAGAGTATGCAAGCGATGCCTATAAAAAAGGATATAATAAGTTACATAAGAAGGTTTATGTGAAACATTTTTGTACGCTTAAGTCAAATAAAAACTTTTAGAGAATAAGAGAGTAAAAGTTAATCTATACTATTAGCCACGTAGATTTTATTGTTAATATTTGGTTAATGTAAGAGTAAAGAATAAAAAAAATGTAAAACATTGGAGACGAAATTGACTGTAAAAAAAAATTAGAAACGAAATTGACAGTTGATATAAAGTTTAGGAACGAAATTAGTACTTTTGCCTTAATTAATAATGATGCATAATACTTACATAAGAATAATGATACGTAGCTATGATATCAATTATAGTCAAGCGGAGGCAAGAATTTTTAATTGGGGAGGCCAATTTTATAATAATAATAATTTATGAAGCATGAACACTTTATTTTGAGGGAGTGTCACTTGTTGGACATGTGCTCGTGTCCGACACCCGTACGACACTTATATGATTTTAATATTTATTATGCTATCTAAAATCTATTAATAATTATTTATCTTTAAATTTTGTTCTTCTATATAATGCAAACCTTTTTTTTTTAAAAGATATAATGCAAACCTAAATCATATCTCAATAAAAAATTTCAAATAAAATATATTAACTATATAAAGTCATGACTTAGTTCAAGCTAGCTAGCTAATGCACATTAACTAAGCTGGGTTCAATTTGCCGTTAAAATAATAAATTAAATAAAATTTAGAATTTAAACAATTAAGAATTAAACTAACGTTAAGCAAATTAATATATATTAAAGGGAATATGTGAGAAAGAAGCATATAAAAGAGATGTACAGTGATGCACATTAAAAAGATAAAAATGTGAAATCATAAATTGAACCTACAACCTAGAACACTGACACGGATACGGAACACAACACGGACACCAACACACTGACATGCTAGATTCTTAAAATTATACGACACGACACGACATATATTTATATATAAAAATAATTAAAAATTCACAAATTTTTATAAAAATTTAAAAATTACAATATCTATTCATGATATATGTCATATGTGATATTATTTTCTATTGTTGTCATGATCAAGTCACAAAAAATTGACTTTATATCATGAAACTTATGAAGATGTGTCGTGTGGGCGTCGAGCTAGGCGAGCTACATCTTTGGGAGAGGATCCAAGTTCGATCCCTAGAGTCGACATTGTTGGGAGGGCTCTGACCATTTCGTCTCTGAGGTCCAAATAAGATTAATTTTCGCTTAAACCATTACACAAATAAACGGGGATGCCCATGACTTAACCAAAAAAAATAGAAGAGGACAATCTAACTACACAAAACTACCCTGATTATAGTTGTGTGTAATTTTAATGAGTTGTGATCATATAGGAGTGTTCGTTGGGCGGTTGGGCGATTTTGAACAAAATTTTTAATTAAATTGTTCACATCGATTTTAAGTAATTCTTAACAAAGTTATAAAAAATAATTAGTTTAACCAAACCAATAAATAGGCGGTTTGTATAGTCGTTTAAATGATTAAAAATTTATTTATTTTTATTAATTAATTATAAATTAGAAAAAATTAATATTTAAGGGTAGTAAGTTAAATTTATAGAATAGATAAAAAAAATGATAAACAATATTGGAGATTTAAGAAGATAGAATTGTAAAGACTAAAAATAGTAGTTAGTCATTGACCGAGGTGATAAATTTTTACGATTCAATTAGCAGATAACATGATTAAAAATCAGATAAAATTAAATTATAAAAAAAATAATAATTTTGTTATTAAATGTAATTACATATAACACAATAAAAATAAAAAAACTACATATAGATATTAGTAGCTCGGTTTGGTTAACTGTATATCCAAATTGTTAATCGAACCAAACCATCTAATCTTGATGCATTTTTAACTAAACAAAACTAAACCGCTCATTGATCGATTTAGTTCAAATTTTGCTTTGGTTCGTTTTGGTTTAGTTAAATCGATTTGGTTCGATTTTGAACACCTCTAACCTCGTATACGTAATAAAAGCTTTACTTATAACTTAACAACCAAAATGTGCAAAAAGAATAAATAATATAGATGCTTTGTTTATTCAAAACAAATCCAAATAAGTTTTATTAATTATATTCTTAAAAATATGAGAAGTAAAAAATATAATTTAATAGCATTAATATTTAGTAGTTTAATTTATTTAAAAAACTGGAATTTGAATATTTTAAAGCTTCTTTTACTAGTTAAAATTTAATAAGGGTTAGATGTAGTTAGGTTTAAGTGGTATTTAAGCAATATCTTGTTAAATTTGCTTTCTTTATTTGTTAGATCATACATGCATGTAATGGATCTTATACGACGAAATGGATAAGAATATAGGTGAGATGTATATATATATAGGTGGTTGTGGTATAAGGTCTGGATCAAATTTAATAAGCAGAAACATTAATAATTCCTTAATAACATAATCATGCTATTCCTTTTTCTTTTTTTACTCGTGACATTGTAAGTAATGCATACAGACAAATACAAGTAGGATTACTTACCAACCCCTTATATATAAGTAGTTTATTTTTTGGTCCCATCACTTGAAGCTGTTGAACCCGATTTGGCTTGTTCTCTGTCTTTTTATATGAGCAAGTCATTTCATATGTTGACCCTAATAGTTTTGTATATGCTCTCGCTCTGTCACCTGTTAGCTTCACATTACAATGTTTTTATATCTTATATTATATGGCTCCACCCCTTTCTGGTCGTCCATCTTTAAAACTATAGTCTATGAAATTAAAAATAAGAGAAAATTTACTATTTGGTCTCTCTTTCTTTACTAAGTTAACAATTTAGTCCCTTATTTATTTTACATAAATATTTGTGTGCCCGTTAGGGCACGCAAAGCCCCTAGTATACATTATTGTTCTTCATTTATTTATTCTTCAAATGAAATGTTGTAAGCAACTTAGCTAACTTCAATGATTATACACCAAAACCTCTCTATATATTATGTACTTATTGTTATTGACTTATTGGTGATTTTGGACTCTATAAAAAACACCAAAAATGGAGGATAAATTATTCGTCTACTAGTTTATATAGCTTTAATACTCAATTTTTATTTTGGTTTATATGACAAAAAGATTGTTCGACTCAATTAATTCTTGCTATTATTGCACATTTTTTTTAATTTACATAAATCTGGAGCACTAAATAAGTTATTGGCGTGGAGTGGTCTAAAGTTGTGCAGCAAAACTTTTCTTTTACCAGACATGACACTTGTCGAATCCCTTTTTATAATTTTTCATTGAAACTTCAACAGACAGAAAAACGATGTACTAATAAGACTCGGTTGATTCTTCTTTGATATTAATTTCTTTCTCTCTTTCTTTTAGGAATTGCTTTACAAAAATTGACAGACACTATAAGCAACAAAAATCATTAATGCATGGATTAATTTGTTAAGAGTTGATAAGTTTAATAAAAAATTCTGGATTAAATATTTTAAAATATATTTGCATTTATTTAGAGAGAGAACTTAACCATCTTTATAATTTTAATTTAATTTTGGTCTAAAACGTTTAGATAAATGAATGAAAGAAATGCATAAAAAAACACTAAGTTGTTGACCTGAAACGTAATGTAAACTTTATAGCCCAATTAAGAAGCCATAATTAATTCAAATAAATAACTGAAGAAGACTCTCTTCCTCCAATGAGAGACGAAAAAGGTGGACTCAGTTTCAGAGATCAAGAATACAGGACACATGTGGTGCTTATTGTCAATACTACTCACAATAATATTGGGGTTGTTGAAGTCTACATGTTTACATTTTAGGGTGGGAAATTATTTTTTATTTTTTTTTTAAAAGAGAGAGAAACCCATTTTCCTGATAATCCTCTTTTCTAATATATTTTCTAAACATGGAATTAGAAAGGACGTGCGAAAGAATTGTTTAAGATTAGTAGTATATTTCATATAATAAAGTTCTAACAAAAAAATTCACTTTTAATTAGTATAAGATATTATCTCACATACTAATAATAAACAATAGAATCACTAATACCTGTTGCCTTCATAATTGTGTTGCTAATATTACTCTTTCTTATTGGATCCGTTATTTCTTTTTTGTTTTTTTTTGTATTTTAAATATCAAATATAGAGATCAGGAAATTTCCAAAATTCTTCTAAAAGAAAAAAAATAGTAGGATGGGTTTTTATTATTCTTTAAAGAGAAAAGTTAAGAGCAGAGTGGTTAAGTTGGAGGCTTGAACCCTGCCATAGACATTAGGATTTAAGGAATTAAGAGTTGGGACAGAGTGGCATGCAAGAAAATTAACGTCAACGGACTAAACTGTAAAAAGTAAAAAGAGAAGGGAAAGAAAGGAAATTTGTTTACTTTTAAACGTCGCGTGCGGGAAGACTCACTGGTCCACCGTTGGGAACTAACGGTAGAGACGACAGACAAAGGCGAATATTTTACATTTTTATTTTTTATTTTGTTATTTGTCGGAAACTCAGAGCAGAAAATATAAATAAAAAACAGGGCTGAAAGGGGACTTTTGCGATTTTGAACCCAGAAGAAGAAGATCAACACAGAACGTCGATGTGCAGCATCGATACCAACAAATTCACACTCTCTTTTCTTCAATCTGCATAGCCGGGGCAATTTGCGCAACTTCCGGAGCTCGTGGTACGATACGATATTTTTCTCGTTTGAATTTTAAATTTCTTTTTGTTTTTTTCTTCTATTCGAGCGCAACCCAGATTTTCGAGTTTGAATTGGTGGGATGCAGACGCACTAGGCTTGGAATTCTCAACTGCCTATTTGTTAATTTTTTTTTGTTTTCTTTCTGTTTGCTCTTTGTTCACATCTCGTGGTTTTGTTTTTTCTTCTGATTCGTAATGGTTTTGGATGCTTGTATTGGATTTGTCTTCATTTTGCCAGTCATGTGCCCGATTTGATTGCATTCTGATTCTATATAAGGGCATTGATGGCGATTGGATAAACCTGGTTCGGCATATTAATTGTTATATCATTTTCCCCCTTGTTTTCCCTGTTCGTTCCAGATTTTGATTGTTTGGATTGCATCGGGAAGAGGTATAGTTTCCGGAAAAATCCTACCCCACCTACGCTGCTTGTTTGAATGTCTGAGCTTTTGTTTTCATCCTATAAATTACTATGTCTTTTTTGTTGATTTGATGGCTCAACGAAACGGAGAAAGGGGGGAAAAAGAAAAAAAAGGCGGTTGTTCTTTTGGAGAACATTAATTTGAAATATTTCATTTAGATACGAATGTCAGTTTAAAAAGTTGCTCACAGCTTGCCCTCGATTTCCTGGAGACACAGGATCTGTGGTAAATTTTGCCTCAGGAGATCTGAAATGAATTTGTACTTTGCAGTTCTGAATTTTTTCTTTGGCTGTTCGAAAATTCATAGATTAACTATTGCATTTCATAGCAATTTATCTGTTGGAGTGGCATAGTATTTGTTTACTGGAACTTGTTGTACATTTTGGCTTTAGCATGTAGCCAGGCAGATGAAAGCTTCTTGTGTGCTTGAACGATCACGCTTTTGAATATCAACATAGTCTTGTTTCTGTTGTATGAGAATATAACTTAGCTTGTCAATCAAGCAGTGCAAAACTTAGCTATATGACTATGTCACAACCTTCAAATTATTCATGTCAAACTCCATAAAAGATGGAATGCCTTAGTTCTTCTTACTTGTTTATCATCTTGTATCCCAGATGTGGGGCAATTTGAATGTAGTGTTAGTTTTGTTTATGAATATAACTTCTTATGATTGATCAAGTTACTGTTTCTCAGATGTAGCATGGTTGTAAAAGAACGCAAAGCAGACGAGATTGGAGTTCTAAACTAGAATTCTGGGTCGTATTGATTGAGAAGAAATACATCAGATCTAAATTAGTAATGGCTCCTGGAGGCAGCGCTTGCAAAGAAGTTCTTGAGTCTCGCCAGACATTTTCAGATTATGATACAGCCAAGGCCAAATCTGAGTCTAATAGTAATAGTACTCATAAAAAAACTGGCAGTGGGTTGGGTGGAAGACATGGAATCAGTTCAAAGAGCGGTGTGCATGCCTTACTTGAGTGTCCTGTCTGCAAGAACTTGATGTATCCCCCAATCCACCAGGTGAAATACTTGCATTTCCGTTTCAGTTTCTAATTACTTTCTTTATCACTTGGGAATCTAAAATTTCATGTGCAAACAAGTACTGAATGATGGACCATGCGTCCTATAGCTGTTGCATATTAAACTTCATCAAGTGACCTTTTCAAATTGCTAAAAACAATGCAGAAGTAATTTAGTTGTTGGTTTTGATTGGGAATGGTGGGTTGTGAGATGCAGAGAAGAGGAAGAATAACATTTGGTTCATGGCAGGAGCCCTTGGGGTCGTGGCTTTCCAGAGAACAAAATTTTGTGGTCCAGTAAGTTTGATGGAGAGTTGGGTAACAGGGTTGAATTGAACAACTGTGTATGTTGTTCCAGAAGTATTGTCGGCTTTACCGACATTTGTTGTTGGTGCGACATTTTGAGTGGGTGTGCTGTTGGAAGCCATAGGTGAGTTGTGGTCTTGTGGGAGAGGAGGGATCGGGCTTGTGAGAGCTTGATAGGACTCTAATACCATCATAAAGTGATAAATAGTAGATGTTTATTTTTGGTGTATGTGTGAGTATATTATATATATAATTTACAGAATCCTATCTGAAGATGATAAATAACAGAAAAGAATTTAAATTTTAAATAGTCTGTTGGAGAGAAGGTAGGGAGAGAGATATTGTACAGATAATAAGTAATAACAAATCTTTTCCTAGAATGGTGGAGTTAGTTAGCTTATGCACCGTTTGTCTGAAGGTATTTTATTTTGTTTGGTCAAGGGAGTCACTTGGTAGTATTCAAACGAGAAGGAAATTTATTTTTTCTCCCATTTCTTAGTATTTTACTTGTTACTTAAATGAATATTTTAGAGCAACATGGATAAAAAACAGGTGAAAACTTACTTGAGATAGTGTGGATCCTGCAAAAGGAATGTTAGGAATGAGATTGCAGATCTGAGTTCTTATTCAGATATGTTGATTCTGATCTCCTTTGAAGTTGGAGAGGGGTTTTGAATAGAGATCAACGCTTAGTTGGGTTCAGAACAGTTGAAGAAACTCAAAAAATTTCATTTGAAGTAGAGGATGTTGATAGTTGAATATCGCCTTCAAGAGAGCATCGCATAATCCCTTCAAGAACTTGATGGTTTTCTCTTCCTTTTTTACTGAGAGTTGGCACAGATGATTGCTGAAATTCATAAACTATATATATACCTGCTTGATTAGTTGATCATATTCCACTAATTAGAAATTACATGATGTAGTTACTTTTAATCATTGATTTCCCTCAACTTTTCAAATGTCGAGTTTGTCATATATGAAGTATCTTAAGCTTCCCTTTATGACTGCTTTGGGTTTCAGTGCCCTAATGGCCACACACTATGTTCAAACTGTAAGATTGGAATGCATAACCGTTGTCCAACTTGTCACTACGATCTTGGAAATATAAGGTGTTTGGCTCTGGAGAGAGTGGCGGAGTCGTTGGAGATTCCTTGCAGATATCAGAATTTAGGTTGTCCTGATATATTCCCATACTACTCCAAGTTGAAGCATGAACAAAACTGTAGATTTCGCCCATACAATTGTCCCTATGCTGGATCTGAGTGCTCTGTGGTGGGTGACATTCCAACTCTTGTTAACCATCTCAAGGATGATCACAGGGTCGATATGCATGTTGGAAGTTCCTTCAACCATCGATACGTCAAATCAAATCCACATGAAGTAGAAAATGCCACATGGATGCTAACTGTAAGCCATCTTATATATTGCACCTTTTATGATCGTTTTACAATCTGGCATTTTTTATGTTTCAGTTGGTAATTTCTTTCATTCATATCTCCTAATAATTTTATCTTCTATTCCCACCACGCGTCCTTACTTGTTTCTACATGAAAAACATGCAACCTCTGATCTTTTTTAAATGGCCGGATTTTAAAGAAGCAACTTTGAAAGAATTGGCTAAACGAATACTGAAGAGGTTATATATTTTGACTTTTTTGGCTCCTAAACATTTTCTGCCTGGTGTGCAAGCTCACATCGCAATTTTCTCTACGTCATTCTGATGGCAAAATCTAATTGATATCGAGTTCAAAATTGAGACTTACATGTTGAAATCTCTTGTTTGCAGGTTTTTAATTGTTTCGGAAGGCATTTCTGCTTGCACTTTGAAGCTTTCCAGCTTGGCATGGCTCCAGTATATATGGCGTTTTTAAGATTCATGGGCGATGACAATGAGGCAAAGAAATTCAACTACAGTTTGGAAGTTGGTGCAAATGGCCGTAAACTCGTATGGCAAGGAATTCCTAGGAGTATCCGTGACAGTCATAGAAAAGTTCGTGACAGTCAAGATGGACTTATCATTCAGAGGAATCTAGCTCTTTATTTTTCTGGTGGGGATAGGCAAGAGTTAAAGTTAAGGATCACTGGTCGTATATGGAAAGAAGATTAAGAAATGTAAATATATTATTATCATGGATGTGCTGTGGTTGTACAGAGCCAGAAATGATGATGATTTTGTGATTTTCCTGTGTCTCGCAGTGAGGCATTTATCATTTGAAATTTTGAATAACCGTCAGGGTATTTTCAAAACTGGTCTTAAGCAAGCTTTCTCTCATTTCTTTCATTCTCTGGTCAATAAGAATTGTGATTCAAAACATTAGAAATGAAACTCTAAGCTGAAAATTTTGTGTTTGCTACAAGGTCCCGTAGAGTGAGGGACTTACATGGATTTTTTTTTTGTTCAGTATGATAAAACTTGAAACAGTATTTACTGATTAAGTTAATTAGCAGCATAATGACATTTTATAATCCCCTTCATTTCATAAGAAAAAGGGTGTAATAAATCATTTGGAAATAAATTATACCCCATAACCCGAATAAAATGATGCAAAGGAGAAGAACAAGCCTGGCCATAAAAAAAACATGATCAAAGCTTGCATACATTTTTTGTTTTATATTTCCTAACAGTCTCAAGAGAAAAATAAAAATCCTATCATATCAACAAAATTAAACATTGACATTGATTCCAATAAAGGTATAGTATTGCTGAATTTGTACTTTTTTTAAAAATGAAAATACACTAACATCGGCTGCGCATATGATGCTTAGTGGCCAAGAGTAGAATCTTTGTAATCTTTGAGCCCTATATATATTCTGCCAAAAAAAAAGTCCTATATATTATTATTATTATGGTACTTATTACTGTTTAAATAAAATTTACCAAATTATGTTTAGTTGTTCTCTGGCATAATCATATTTACAGATACTTTTGTACATTAGTCACGTTTGATTGTGCCAAAAATACATGTCAGTGGTTAGGTAATGAGAAGTTAACATGACATAAATATTTTTGGATGTGGTGATTATATTAGGTTTATGTTTTCATTTTTGGTAAAATGTTTTTATCAGTTTTTGTGTTGTTCTGAATCTTTTTTCTTGTTCTTGCACTGCATATATATATATATTAAAAAATTTGTTTTCGATTAACTTATCAATTACATAAATAGTTGTTACTTGTCAGTGTTATGAAAAATTTTAAATTAATTGTTTGTTATTTTTGTCAATCAAAGGTTTAGATTCATTTCTTAGTTTTTGTAACGAAATTGGAAAATATTTTTAAAATTAAATTATTAATTTTCTTAAAAAAAAAGAGTTGAAATGTGATTGGTTGTTGGAAGTGATGATGATTCAGCAATCCAAAGATGAAATTACGATAGGAATTAAAAAAATAGCAAAAAGACCAATTAAAATGAAAATAGAAAAAAGGGAAGGAGGTGCATCCATCAAGGAAGCCAGAGTATTAGTGGTTGTGGCAAGCTTGGTTCTTCTAGTTTTAGCTGTTAGATTCTCCATCCATCAGACATTAACCAACCGGTTTTCCCGGCAATTTGAGAAACATAGACATAGGCATTCCCAAAGCAAAGTTTCATTGGAGGGAGTTAGGAAAAGAAAAACAAAATATTAATAATAATACTAAGTTTTCCTTCTCCTTCCCTTTCTGCATTATTCTTATTACTCTCTCCTCCTCATCACTCCTCAACATCAACAACATTTCGGTCTCATTGAGCATCTATCTGGGTTTGATCACGCAAAGGTTACATTTTAATTGCCTTTAGTTTTTTTATTATTCTCTGATTAGGTTTTCATGTCTGGTAATTGGTTAGTTTTTGTCTTGAATATCTAGTTTCTTTATAACTTCTAGATTTAATGATATATCTGTAATTAACGAGGCTTTTTCTATTCGGGAAATCTTGATTCCATGATTTAGACATTTTTAAATTGGATCCTCTATCGTTAAATCTTCTGGAGTTCTTTGTATTTAGGCATTTTTAAAAGAAAAAATCGTTACCATGAACTTTAAATGTTAATGAAATCCGCCTTTCATTTTTTCACCCATCCTAAAATTGCCTAAATGCAAGGAAATTTAGAGGATTCAATTCTGTTCAATCTCATATTCTACCAACTCCAAAGACAAATTGAGGGTAGAATCTAGATTCTGATCTAGGGATTAATATATATGCATTGTTTTCAGGTTGTTCATTGATCACCCTGTACTTTGAATGGCTCATTGAGACCAGTAGTGTTGAGATTACTTTGAAACCATGTCGTGTTGCGGAGGAGTTGAGGAGGAAACCGCCGGCCTACCGCCTAATCAATACTCTGCACCGCCTAATACATATGGTGGCGGTGGAGGTAACATATTATCTAAATATATAAATTGGTCCTTGAAAGATATACGAGATAGATAATAACTAAATCTGTGAAAGTCTAAATTTTTGAATATAGGAGGAGAGAGAGGAGAACCTAGGGGCAATATGACCAAGACAGATGGTCCCCAGAAACAAATGCCGATTGAGGCACCAGCTATAACATTAGATGAGTTGAACAGTTTAACCAGAAACTTTGGTCAGGATGCTTTGATTGGAGAAGGTTCTTATGGACGGGTTTACTATGCAAAGTTGAGTGATGGTCGAGATGCAGCAATAAAAAAGCTTGATACCAATACTTCTCCAGAACCAGACTCTGATTTTACAGCACAGGTCAGATTTTCTGTTCCAAATTGTAATTCAATCCTTTGAGGCTATATATGTTTTTGTTGCTTAAAAAACATTACACACTGTATAACTATCTTGCAGTTATCAGTAGTTTCAAGACTAAAAAATGATCATTTTGTGGAGTTGATTGGATATTGTTTGGAGGCAAACAACAGAATTTTGGTTTATCAACATGCGAGCATGGGTTCTTTGCATGATATATTACATGGTAGGCCAAACCAAACTTGTTATTTGAAGGGAAACAAAAAAAAAAGGTTTTGATTAACTAGAGAAACTTGGGTGATGTAGGAAGGAAAGGTGTACAAGGGGCTGAACCTGGTCCAGCATTAAACTGGAACCAAAGAGTAAAAATTGCATTTGGTGCAGCAAAAGGGCTTGAGTTTCTTCACGAAAAGTGTCAGCCATCCATTGTTCATCGCGATGTCAGATCCAGCAATGTCTTGCTGTTTAATGACTATGAGTCGAAGATTGCCGATTTCAGTTTGACAAGTCAGGGTTCTGACACCGCGGCTCGGCTTCATTCGACCAGAGTCTTGGGAACTTTTGGCTATCATGCCCCAGAGTGAGTTTTTGGTTATGCTTTAAAAAGAAAACACTAATCAACATATGTTAAAAAGAATTCATTATATTATTCATGTTAATGCATTAAGATATGACTGTCTTATATTCTTTGAAATGATTGCTTTCATTTTCAGGTATGCCATGACTGGGCAAATAACCCAGAAAAGTGATGTTTACAGTTTTGGAGTTGTGCTTTTAGAGCTCTTGACAGGAAGAAAGCCAGTAGATCATACAATGCCCAAAGGACAACAAAGTCTTGTGACATGGGTATGCTCAATTAATCTTAATCAACACTCACTCTCCAATGCCATTATTATTTTTTGCTCTGATAATATGTTTCCTCACTACTACTACAGGCAACTCCAAGGCTGAGTGAGGACAAAGTGAAACAATGTGTGGATCCTAAGCTAAATAATGATTACCCACCTAAGGCAATCGCTAAGGTTCTCACATTTACTCCAACTTTTTTTCCTCTTAACTTCTTGATCTTAGGTAATAAACCATTAAACAATAGACTTTGAGGTTCTGAATGTGTATGTGTATGTGTAGTTGGCGGCAGTTGCAGCACTTTGTGTTCAGTATGAAGCTGACTTCAGGCCAAACATGACGATTGTTGTCAAAGCTCTTCAGCCTCTTCTCAATTCATCAAAACCAGCTGGTCCAGAATCTAGTGCCTGACCTTATTCTGACCTTAATTAGCTAATCTATTCTCAGAAATTGATCAGTTTTTTGTGCAATCTGTAACTTAATGACCCCATATTTAATCATCGTTTGTTAGTTCCAGATTGTATTGAGCATGATTCAATCGGCATTGGAATCTCATATTTTGTCTGTATAATGCGTCAACGAGACTCATCGATAATTCTGGTGCATAAGAATCAAAGCAAGACAAAAGAAAAAAAAAAAAAAAAAAAAAAGAAATCGAGAGTATGTAAAAGAATTTTCCTATCTTCTTGCTTTGTTAGGCATTAGTGTAACAAAAAAAAAACTGCTATTACCTTTATTCATACAATTGTTTTTTATGTCTGTTATGGGACATTTTCTTTGTAGTCTTTCAATCGTCATCACCTCTGAACTTGGATTTGTGGTTGCTGTCTCCCTCAAAATCTGGTATTAGCATTTTGAGTGTGTTATGAATTTTGGATGAAAATAATTCTCATTTGATTATTGTTGTATACCTTGCACCACAAATTTACATATTTAAGTCTCTACCTTATGTCATTAGAGTAATCATAATATAACATGTTTCACATGAAAATCAAGCATTCATTTTTTTTAAAAAAAATAAAACTTTAGTTTTTAAGTTCCAAATAAATAACAGACTGGATCGCTTCGTACTTCGCAGGCAAGTGGGCTACGTAATTGTCTTGTGTCTTTTGAAAGAATAATAAATAGCCTCAAGCTATTGCCTAAACAATCCCAAAAGAAAGAAAAAAGCTGATACATTTTCAAGTCATGTTTGTCTTGTGTATCTTGTTGCACAAGATCTCATTTCTAGTCCCATGTACCTTATGCACGTGATTGCACGTTTATTTTTTTGGGAAGAACATGTTATGGTCATAGAAATTTCCATACGATAATTAATGGGAAGAAATGTCGAATTTTCAGCTACAATTCTACAAAATATGGCAATACCAATTACAACCACCTTCTGTAACTATATTTACAATGTCTCATCTTTTATGTATTGTTTTGACATGGAATTCATTAGATTCTTTTTTTATAAAAAATTTATAACTAACATTATTTTAAAAAGTATATATATACCTAATAAAATTAATATATATGATGGCCATTCTCTTCTCTCTGACTCACCCGATAATTGACTTTGCTCCTCCTTGCATTTTGTCTGCTTTCAAACACATAAATAATATTGTAATTATCATAAACGAATGGGTAAATTGCAATTTGGTACCTTGTGGTTAGGGGCGGTTCCCCTTTGGTACCTTGAAAGAAAAATTTTTGCATTGTGGTACCCCGTGGTTTGCTCCGTTAGCGATTTGGTCCCCTGAGGTTTTTTTCTGTTAGGATTTAACGGCAAATGT
>QANZ01020629.1:50088-89556 GCA_003254925.1 Chamaecrista fasciculata | reverse complement strand
ATTTAATTACACTTTAATTCCAAAAGTTTATGATCTTTATCAAAATAGTCCTTAGAACCTCAAAAGACAAATGAGCGTCTATGATTTATCAAAAAAATCCTTATATTCAACTACAATTTTCATTCAAGTACACTACAAACAAATCAAAACCCCCAAATTTTTCCAAAATCAAGCCCTACAAATCAAAAACCCTCTGAACAACAAAATCAACATCATCAACAATTAATTTCTTCATACCCTAAGGAATCAAAATTCAAAACTAAGGAATTCAATTTCTTCCTCAATTTTCCAAAATTTGGCATAATTGGTTCCTCGAAAGTTTTTTATCCATTTTTCCGTTGAAAAAAAGAAAAAAATAAACTTTTATCCACCAAAAATTTTATTTTCTTATATTAAGGTCTTTTTTTTATAATAGGATCAAAACGTAAGAAAAAAAAATAAAATAAGATTATACCTAAATTTACCCAAAAACACATCCCTCTCCCTCTCAATCTCGCCGATCTTCTTCTTCATCATCTTCCTCCGCCAAATTCTTCTTCCTTCACCGACAATTTCTTCAACTCTGATTGGATTGAGAGAAAGGAAAGAAGATTTTGGAGAATAGCAGTGGATTTGTAGTTTTGACTGTCCTTGTTCTGTAATTTTCTCTTTTTACACACAACTTCTCAACAACGTTTTCAGCATCCTGTTTTGTTATCAGATTTTCGTTTGGATGTAAAATCAGATTTGATTTGTGCGTTTTGTTATCTGGAATTTATCGTGCATACCTACACTGAAATATTGAGCGAAATCCGATTTCTGAAACTCCATTTTTAGATGACGCCGAGAAGCCATCAACGGTGTTCTTCGGAAATTTTTTTTGAGCTTCGATCCGATTTTGTTTGAGTTCGTTTTGATGAGTGAGTTTATGGATTTTCTTTTTGGTTCTTGGAGATCATTTTGAAACAATAAATCTTGTGAAAACGCCATTTTGGTCCAAGTCGATATGTTTGGGTTAAGCTTCGAAAATTTTTGAGTTTTTGATTGGTTCTTGTTTTGGTCTCGTTTTGTAAATTCGATTTCACAGATCTTTTCCTCAAACCGTATCGATTTTGATCGGTGTTTCAATTGCGGTAAACGACGCTAGAAGTCGGCGTTTCCGTTTTGGTCAGAGTCGTCCGTTTTGGTGAGAGTGGGGTTGGCTTAGAGGTTGAAGATGACCTCTTCGCTAAAATTACGTTTTTGGTCCTTTTGGTTTTGTGATATTTTAGTTTTGGTCCAGAAGTTTTTGTTTAAAAAAAAAAATTGTGAAACACCACTTTTGTTGCAGTTGGGTTTCGAACCTGGGCCAGGGGATGCATATGTGTACTTTTTAAAAGGGAAAAGACTTAAACGCATAAGAGAAGACTTTTTGGGAGATTTTTGACATTTTAACGTACATTTTCTGTTAACTTCTAAGAGAAAAAAACTTCAGGGGACCAAATCGCTAACGGAGCAAACCACAGGGTACCACAATGCAAAAATTTTTTTTTCAGGGTACCAAAGGAGAACCGCCCCTAACCACAGGGTATCAAATTGCAGTTTACCCTAAACGAATAAATAAAAGGGCATCAGTGTTGGAGCAATCACGTATCACGTATTCATTTCATAATTTGGTACTCTTTTTTTTGGCCTGATAATTTGGTACTTTTCACTAATGTGAATTTACACACACGTCCTTTGCCAGGTAGTGAGATGGGCACCAAAGGCCTTGAAATTGAAACACGTCTCGTCGTTATGCTGTCATGAATTAGACTTTTTCAAAATTGCAATGTCTTTAGCCGAAAAAATAAAAAAAGGAGCAATCTCATATGCACTTTACAGAAAGGTAATTTGCTTAAGAGTCAGATGAATTATCTTTAGTAATTATCTCTGCTTCATTTTTTCCTTCTCATCATTAGTTTCAACTTATGACATCTTTTAAATAGTTAACCATTAAATTGCAATTCACAAGTTTGAATTATGGCTTAAAACTTAGAATAACAATTAAATTTGGCTTCCATTTGTTGGGGCTGAATCGGAATTTACATGTAGTTTTGGTTTTTAATTTCAAAAAGTAAAATTTTAATGGGTGAGTATATGTAATTTTTGTTGAAAGATCCGATTTATCACTTATATTGAAGTTTAGGTCTATGGAATGGTAAGCAAGTGTACCTTGTAAGATGTTCTTTGTCAATCTTTCTATGAATAAACATATGTCGTCACTATTACAGCACCCCAACTACATGTGATGTGGTTGACATCTCGACAGAATGGTCTCATTCATCTCATTTGTTTTATGTATAGTAAAGTCTAAACATTACATTTTCAGCTTTTAATTTTCATATATAAGCCTAATATCGTATTTTTTTAAATATCAATATTTCCTTTTCTTAAGTGTCCTTATGCTAATGTGCAAAAGAGTTTAATTTTTTTGGTAAAAAAAAAAAAAAGTTTAGGTGAGTTGGGTCTCGGCCTCCCGGAGCTCACAAAGGTCAAGATATGCCTCCAAGCTCTATGAAAGCTTAGAGAGGTACTTACAAATCGTCTACCAACAGGATCCTCACATCGACAGCGGGATTCAAACTCACGACATTGTGAGTTATGAGTTGACTTATTACCAACTGGGTCAACCTTTGTTGGCAAAAAAAAAATTAATTGATCCTATAAAAAATGGCTCAATAATATAAAATTGGTTCTCATCTATTAATTTTAAAATAATCTAAAATCTTTTAGTTAAAGAAAAAAAAATCTTTTAAAAGAGTGACTTTCAATTTAAATTATAAAAAGAAAATTTTTGTATAAACCATGGTATCCATCATCGAGAATAGTGATTAATCCTTTCGCCGAGAGTCCTCCACTTAAAGATAAATAGCTGACCATATAATGCTTTTCATATCCATTACTGTTAATTTAGCTTTACACAAATAAATTTGTTCAATATTACCTTTATATTCAAATTCTTAATATTATTGACTAAATTAACATAATATTTTTATATTCAAATTTTGATCCAAATAAAATAATAGTAGTCAAATAAAGATGATTAATTCATTTAATTATGAATTGTTATGGTACAATGAAGGATTATAGATGTAACGGAACTACAGAAGTGAGGGCCAGGTGCTTCTTTTAGGCCTTAACCGTGCCTCCAAATCCAATCCATGAGCTACCATTACCATTACCATTCCCTATACTCTCCTCTATCTCTGTCTGTTTCTCCCTCCTTACAAATACACACACAATCACACACGGCACCAAATCTCATCTTCATCGCTTAATCACTTTTACGTCCTCGCTGAGTCCGCTCTTACCCTCTCCAATTCTCACTCCTCTTCGGTCCTTCTTCCCTCTTCGATCCTATTCCTATCTACGCTATTCCATTTCGATCCCAGGATTCCGTCGATCTACGGACTCTTGTTAATTTCGTTTTATTCGATTCTACTTATTCGCCTGTATATCCGATTCATGTAACTTTCTTGATATATATTAATATTAGATCTTCTTCGGATTCTTTATGCGGTGGAATTGTGTTTTCAAATAATGGAAGTAGTGAATGAATCTTCCAGGGTTTAAAAAAAGATGCCCGGAGTAGCGCAGAAGAATGAACAATTCTGTAATGGCTCATCGGCCACGTACAGGCTTTCAGCCAATGGATTTTGGTCCAAGAATCAAGACGACGTTAATTACAATCAGCTCCAGAAGGTACTGGATTCTTATTTGTTTATTTTTTGTTTGGAAATCTGATTTCTCTTGGTTCAGAGATTTTCTTGTGAATTAGGATTCATCTAGATCACTTTTTGTGTTGTGTTTTGATTAATGTGTAAACATTTATAGGTTGCCTGGCTTGGTACTGGATTCATTGACTTCGTATAGGGTTTAGGCTTATTATTGTTGGATGAAATTTGTATTTTTAATTCAGTTTTTGGTATTTGATGACTGGGGTTCAGTTGACTCTTCCGTGTCTTTACATCTGTGCCTGGAAAGGCTAAAAAACAATTGATGTTATATGTAAATTCTAATATAAAAAATGACTTAATCCAATTGTCCAATGCGTAATTTCTATCATATTACAACAAATGAAACAATGCTGCTCAAGGTTAAGACCTAAGATTCCTGATACCTCTGAAGCTGAGGCAATGACTTACCAGTGCTTATGGGCAACACGAGGAGTAGCTAGATTGAAAGGGTAGAGCAGGGAAAAGAAAAAAAGAAAAGAAAATATGCAATTGGGTCGCAGAAACTAAATTTGGCCTGAGAACATGTCTCACATTTTACCTTGTTTTCTGGATAAATTCCTATTTCTAATATGCTTCACTTGTCTCTTGTGGGGCGTTTTACATTCCTGTGATACAGTTCTGGAGTGAGCTGTCACCGCAAGGCAGGCAGAAACTCTTGAGGATTGACAAGCAAACCCTCTTTGAACAGGCTCGAAAAAATATGTACTGCTCCAGGTGCAATGGGTTACTGCTTGAAGGTTTTTTGCAGATTGTCATGTATGGGAAATCTATGCAGCAGGAAGGAGCAGGTGCTCACTTTCATTGCAATAGACCTGGAAGTTTAAAAAGTCAAAATAATGATGGATCAAGCATTATCAATGTGTGCCCTGATGAAACTCAAGATCCATCTATCCATCCTTGGGGTGGTTTGACCACAACAAGGGACAATTCATTGACACTTATGGACTGCTACTTATATTCGAGGTCTCTTAGAGGACTGCAAATAGTAAGTGGGGCACACTTGTATTGAATTCTCATTCAATTATTTATCGTGTTTTTTTTTTTAAATTTTAACATTTTGTTCATATTAGGTCTTTGATGGTGCCCGTGCAAGGGAGCGGGAGCGAGAACTGCTTTATCCAGATGCATGTGGTGGGGGAGGCCGTGGGTGGATAAGCCAAGGAATAGTCAGTTATGGCAGAGGTCATGGAACAAGGGAAGCATGTGCACTGCACACTGCCAGACTTTCATGTGATACACTGGTGGATTTTTGGTCAGCACTGGGAGAGGAGACTAGGCAATCTCTTTTAAGGATGAAGGAGGAAGATTTTATTGAGAGACTCATGTACAGGTGTCTATCTATTTGTATTCCTTACATCATATTAAACCTTAGATAAGTGACAAATTGCTAGCACTGGAATACTGATGCATGCTGGAAACAGTCTGCTGATGAAACTGATACACAAAGAATGAGAATCCCAAAATGCACCTGGTTGAAGGATTAGAATCCTGAATATGGCCATGTTCTTTGGCTTGTCCATTTTTCCCCTGAAAATTTAAAATGAAAAAGGTTTTGGTTGTTGATCTTCCTTACCATTCATATGCAGGTGATTTGTAATGGACTAGCTATCTGTGGGATTATAGAGCTCCCTCATAGGCTTGGAGTTAAAAATTTGAACAGCAGCATGCTTCAGATTAATTAAAGAGATATAATGGTGCATTAATGGAAAAGTTTGTCTCTGTTACATAATCAGGCAGTTGAATGGGAAATTTCTTTGTGATTCATGGACTTTTAAGCTGTACAATTAGTACAATGTCAAAGATAGATTGTGATGGGGAAGCTGCGTTGAGGGCCTTATAAGTCTGTCAGTGATGCTATGTGTCTTCAGTTCTTCTCTGCTAAATATGCCTATATTCTGTCTGCTTATGTGTGGTCCTGGAGCTCACTAACCCAGGGGCAACCAAGGGCTGGATCTATTAAATTTCATGCCTTGCCAGAGCCCATCTGATTTTGAAGGTTTTGTCTCAATTCCTGCTAGGGTAGTTTTGATATTGTATGATAAAACGCGGTCCTCAATGTAGTCATAGACTTGTAGTTCATGCTAGAATCATGAGCATGTCACTTGAACTGGAAAAGTAGAATGATTCAGATTGTTATAGAACAGTCATCATTTCATGAGATGGTAGATGTCCGGGCAATCAGATTTTAATGGACTTGTGACATGGGCAATCAGATAAGAAAAGGATCTCACTTTCTTAAAATGTTTTCATGCAATTATGCATAAGTTATATTCTCTGATAGGCTGTATTTAGGAGTGAACCCAACTGCACTCTCCACTCAAACACACGATTGCTATTTCTTATTGATTGGAGTGTTTAGACAATTGTGAAGTTTATGCAATAATGTGCATGGACTGTTATGTAAGGTTATGGTGATCTTGTGGGGAAATTTGACTTGAAAGATAACATAGTTGAGGAGTAGTATTATTTAGATCTTCAAAACATGGAATGAGCTAAGAGGAAGAAGAAGCAGGGAAAGAATCTGAACAGTGTTTTATGAGATATAGAAATCAGAAATTTAATGGACAAAGATTTTGCACTTCCATTGCAATTTTTAAGTAGGTATCTTTGATAGTTTGAATATGGACAAAATTTTCATAAATGGAGACAAATATCATTGATCTAATGAAGTGATTGCCTTTATCATTATGTTACTTTTAGCCTTTGGTGCTGTTATCCTTCATTATAGAGTTATATGGCCTCTCAACAAAACAATGGAAATTAATCAAGTTATATACCATTCATTTTAAATTTGCAACAAATTGTCTAATTATTAGCTTCTTGTACTTCTCTAGAAAGCTAGTTGCCTTCTACCATCACGTGGGGAATGGATTCTCCTCCCTCCCCCCCTCCCCCCCAAACAAAAAGGAAAACAAAGTCTAACCATTTCTTCCTATACTTCATTTCGTGTACTAACTGAAATGCTCCAGCGCAAAACTTATTCCTTGATTTCAATAATGAATTAGTTTATATAATCATCATTTATCGAGCTTTATTTCAATCCAGCTTTGCTGCATCTGTTGAGAATTTTCTTCACCTTCCTGATGTATTAGTACATACTAATTTTCTGCATTTTATGAAGAGCTTTATGCCATTCTTTTGTCTTTATTAAGAAGTTTCCTCCTATCTCAGGTTTGATAGCAAGAGATTTTGCAGAGATTGTAGAAGAAATGTTATTCGAGAATTCAAGGAACTCAAAGAACTGAAGCGAATGCGTAGAGAACCTCGTTGCACTAATTGGTTTTGTGTTGCTGACACAGCCTTCCATTATGAGGTCTTATTCTCATAATTTCTATGCTGTAAAAGTTGTTGTGATAGAGATTTCAATAGAACAGTGTACAATAACATTGTAATGATAAGATATTTTATTAACCTGCCTATAAGTAAGGGGTAGATGTTCTTCCAATCTCATCATTTATCCATTTATTTTTACCAGGTAACTGATGACTCAATTCAAGCTGATTGGCAACAGACATTTTCTGATGCTTTGGGTTCTTATCATCACTTTGAGTGGGGTGTAGGGACAAGTGAAGGAAAATCTGACATTTTGGAGTTTGAAAATGTTGGACTGAATGTGTGTGTTCAAGTAAAAGGCCTGGACCTTTGTGGTTTAAGTGCATGCTTCATCACTCTCCGAGCTTGGAAGCTAGATGGTCGATGTACTGAATTTTCTGTGAAAGCTCATGCACTAAAGGGTCAACAATGTGTACATTGTAGGCTGATTGTAGGGGAAGGTTATGTTACAATCACAAAAGGGGAAACCATCAGAAGATTTTTTGAGCATGCCGAAGAGGCAGAGGAAGAAGAGGTAGTTTATGTTCAGTTAAGGAAATAAATTCCGTTTCTGTTGATTTTCCGTAGTTGATGTGATTTTGACACATCATTTGAGGAATTTGGTAAGAATAATTTTCATCTGTTATATAATATGGTTATAGGACGACGATTCATTGGACAAGGATGGCAATGAGCTAGATGGAGAATGCTCCCGTCCTCAAAAACATGCAAAGAGCCCAGAACTTGCTCGAGAATTTCTTGTAGATGCTGCTACTGTTATTTTTAAGGAACAGGCACGTTTTACGTTTTACCCTTTCTTTAAGAAAGTCTGTATGCTTCCCATTCTAGACATATTTATATATCAATTTGAGGTCTTTGCTACTGTAATTGTATAAGGACGATATGGTATGCAACCAAAGTTTCAAATAATGAAATAAGTGTTGGATGGAAGGGGAATCAAATGGATACAACTGACAGAATTTAATACTGTAGGGAAAATGCAATCATCTTTTGCTTTTGAATCATATTAGGACTATCAAACTTATTTCCAACTTGTCTTTTTCCCCTTCTAAAGCTGGAAAGGTTTGGAGCGTACCATCTACTTTCCTGACTGGTCAGGTTTGCTGGCTTAGGAAACACCATTACACCAGTGACAATACAATAAGTTGATCTGAGGTTTGGCCACTCTACAGTGTCAATGTATGGTTTGCTATTAGTCTGACTGATTAAAGCCTTTTGTGAAACTTTGATATTTACACAGAAAGAAAAGAAGTTGGAGAGGCAGTAATGGTGATGATGACTGATGACTGATGACCAAAAATTGACTAAAGAGTACATTTTGCCATTATCAACCCCTTTCCCATAGATTGATGTTTCATACAGGAGGATGGTTCTTAGATTTTGTTCAATTTAATGGCTCCTAATACTAGAGCGTTGTATGATGAAATTGGGAGTGTTACCTAGCCTGTCTACCTGGTAGTCAACATTACTTGTGCATTACAAGATAATAGTTTTAAAGATGTAAACATGATATTTCACATTGGCTTGAAACTGAAAGTGACTCTACTAAGAATTGCAACACAAACTATGAATAGTTCAACTCAATTAAAAAATAAAGATTAAGATCAGTTAATGACAATGGAGAGAAAATGTGATAGCCTAGGGTTAAACGTCATTCATCTTTGGGTTCATTTTGTACCATGATCCAGTTAGTTTATGATCTACCCTAATCGAGTATATTCAATGGTATTTTAAATTATGTTGCGATGATCTTTCACGGTTTTCTGTGTATAACTGTCTCATTCAAATGGTGACTTTCTGTTATTCTTTCAGGTTGAAAAGGCTTTCAGAGAAGGAACAGCGCGCCAAAATGCGCATAGCATGTTTGTTTGCCTTGCATTAAAACTTCTGGAGGAACGAGTTCATGTAGCATGTAAAGAAATTATTACATTAGAAAAGCAGGTATTAACAATTATGCTTTTATGAAAAGAATTTTGAGTGTCACAATCAAGTCTTAATTCTTCCATTTCGGGATAGCACTTCTGAAATCCTGGGCATGTTATTTTTCTTACAGACAAAACTTCTTGAAGAAGAGGAAAAGGAAAAGCGTGAAGAAGAAGAACGCAAAGAGAGGAGGAGGGCCAAAGAAAGGGAGAAAAAACTTAGGAGGAAGGAAAGACTGAAAGGAAAGGAAAAAGATAAAGAAAAAAAGAGTTCTGAATCAAGTAGTGCTCTTGACACTCCTGATTTTTCGAAGGAAGAATTGTCTGCAATTGTTGATATGGAGGAAAATAGTCCTGGTAGCTGCAGAGATTCAGTTATTGAAGCAGGTGATGCTAGTCTACTGAGGGACGAATCTCCTATCATCCAAGAGGAAGAAATCTATAGTAATACTTTGACTATGCATGATCACACTTATGACGAATTTGATGGGGAAATCACCAATGCAAAAAATGGCACTTCTACTTTTACAGTCAAGCAATCAAAGTTTTCTCGTCGGAGACAAAGATTTAGGAAAGATTTTCAATTGGATATGGCTGTCAAGTGGGCTGACAGACACCAATATGCAATTGTTTCAGAAAATGGTGGAATGGCTGGTAGATCTGAGTCAAGACATTATGGTGATGCTTTTGTGGCATCATCCAGGGGCATCAATGCATCAAATAGGAAGCTAAGAATAAGTACATCAAAATCCATTGGTCGAAATGGTGGTCCTAAGTATAATGAGAAGTTCTATAGTCCAAACAACCAGCTGACTGATAAATATGATTTCCACTCTTGCAATTGCAATTCAAATAATGAATATAGGACAAGAGTTGACCCGCGTTCTCCAATGAGCAGAGTTAGCCAGGAGACAAAACCTACATCAAAGTCTGAATCTGCAGTGGATACTTCTAAGCAGTCTTATCATGGTATTAAGTATAACCAAGTAGACTTTATGCAAGATGGTTGTGGGAGACCCAAAAGCAGAGTCATCTCTGGGAACTATGCCAGCAGGGATTTGCTTCAATTGAAGAAAGTTTGGGAGCCTATGGAGTCTCAGAAGAAGTATCCTTGTAGGAGTTCTGATTCTGATGTTACATTGAGTTCTGTCACTTCAAATGATGACAGAGCTCAGTCTGATAATAACATGATCAATTCATCAGCTGGTGAAGCTGCTAATTCAGGTGAAGTTTATCATGGGAATAGTAATTTCAAGGGATCAAGTGAAATGGATGAAGGTTGTCAGAATAATGCTCATGAAGCTGAATTTTCTTGCAGCTCCACAGAAGTTGCTCCTCGGGAACCTCAAATACAATCAACCAGAACCTCTCCCTTTAAAAGTTCATCTGATCCCAATCAGGGAAGCACTTCAAATTCTGATAATTGCTCATCATGGCTAAGTGAAGGTGACAGTAACACGACCTCTTCAAACCGTGAAAATACAGAGTCCTCAACCACATCAGATTCAGAGGATGCTAGCCAACAATCTGAAGGAAGAGATAGTTCAGCATGCATCGAAAACGGAATGTCTGATTCCTGTGAAATTGGGTTGGAGAAAACTCAAGATGCAAATGCTGAGGGTTTGCCAAGAAGGCTACCATTTAGTTCATCCTCAGATGGAGCAGGAAGTGATGTATCTGGAAACCCTGTAACAGAAATTCGCCACAATTTGGAAAATGATTTTTTCTCCACCAATGTGTGTTCTCAAGGGGTTCTTCCTCCAGTACCAAACCACAATGTACAGTTTCCAGTCTTTCAAGCTCCTTCAACAATGGGTTATTACCATCAAAATCCAGTATCGTGGTCAGCATCGTCCATCAATGGGTTGATGCCCTTCCCACACCAAAATCACTTTGTATATGCTAGTCCTCTTGGATATGGTATAAATGAGGACCCACGATTCTGTTTGCAGTATGGTGGCTTACAGCAACCGATACCACTATTCAACCATGCCCCTATTCCAGTTTATCAGCCAGTTGCCATAGCCAAAGGCTTAAAACCAGAGGAACGAGTTCAAGTTTCTAAGCCAGCTTTAATCCAAGATTATGTTGATGGACATATTTCAGAGAAGGTTGTTCCAGCTGGAGCTGACTCCAAAAAACCAGCGTTGAATGGGGAAGCTGGACAAGATAATTCCGCCAAGTCAAACTTGAACAACAATGAGTTTTCCTTGTTTCATTTTGGTGGCCCTGTAGCTCTTTCAACAGGTTGTCAATCAACTTCAGCATCTTCAGATGGTGAAGCTGATGGAAATTTATGCTCCAAAAGTTTGGCTGATCATTTTGAAAATGAGCATGCTCTCAGTAAGAAAGAGACTACCAACATGGAGGAATACAGCTTGTTTGCAGCGAGCAATAGCTTAAGGTTTTTCAATTTTCTGAAATGATAGAGTGAAGCATAAGGTGGCTTTTTGCAAAGTTCAGTCATTTTTATGTCCATATATGGATAATAGAGGTTTGAGTACTTTGTAATTTGCTGAACAATAAGCTTCCTTCTGCAGTTTCCAAAAATTAGCATTTAGTTTGATCAGTTGATTGATACCCAGTTTGGCTGTTTTTCATTTGACATAGAGAGATTATGAGAGTGCTGGTATTTTGAATCTTTTTATTGTGAGGTCAAAATGCCCCCTTCTAAGTTTCAATGAAGCAATGGGTTTTTCTCGAGCTGGTGGTTTCTCCGTTGTATATTTTCAATACAAGAATTTAACTGTAGGGCAATACAAGCACCATATTGAAAGACAGCAACAGATTAGGATGCAGTAGTCTAGTCATCACAAATGATCCATTGAAAGACAAATCTAAACGTACGATGCAAAGTAAGCAACCAAACGCTGACAAATTTTGCCGCTACTTAGAGATTCAGAGTTACAAGGCTATGTTTAAGTGGAGGAGGGAGTGGAATGGGAAATGAATTAAATATGAGTGTGGAAGATTTTACTAAAATGAGATGGAATGACAAAAGAAAACCTCAAAAATCCTTATTTGACCATCTAAAATTATTCTTTTTGGTCCTTTTAAATGAAGGGTCAATAATAAAAAGAAGAGACTCGAATAGTTTAAAAGAATAACTCTAGAAAGAGATAAATAGTTTAAGTCATACACTTTTTAGTAGTTGGATTCAATTATTTTAATATCGAGATTTGTATTTTATAAATTAAAAATATATTACACAAATTTTGAGAATTAAAAAGTTAAATCCAATAATTCAAATGTGAATAACTTGAACTATCCACCTTTCCATTATTTCCTCATTGAAACTCCCAAAAAGCATATGGTGGAATTCCTCCCTTTCCATTCCATGTCATTTCATTAGGCATTCCATCCTCTCTTAGACTCCCAGAGCTTAAGATTAGTCAGGTGGTAAGTGACCTGTGATATTTGAGGTGGACAGGTATTTGAATTTTTTTGGTGCCACCACCTTGGAGAAGGATTTTCTTAGGGTAACAGCTCAAAATTGTGAGTGTAATACCACCCACAATTTTTTACGTCAGAGAAGCTCCAAACCTGTTTATACAGGAACGACTAACACACTATCCAAGATCAAATGTAAAACCCCTACACCAGAGTGAGTTCTCATGACAGAAACCGTGCACCAAATGCATTACTCCTCCAAAAAAAATAAGGCCATAGAGGAACTTCCAATTAAAAAAAAAAAAGCTTGAACGTCCAAAATACACCATAACAGTCATAAAGCCAAAAACCATACGTCAGGTCCTTCAAAAATAAGTAAAGATATTGTAAATTGAACCTGCTATATCCTTTTAAATACATATGCACTTTAGTTTTTAAGCCCCCGACCTGCTCAAAACAGCTAAATAAAGGCCAGGTTCATCAACAAATTCAGCCAAATCAAAAGAATGAACAGCAGCAACTCTCTGTAAAGTTGTTTTATCAGGCAGGTCAGAAACTACTACTTGTGGGTGCTGTTGCCGTTGCTGCTCTAATACGTCTCTCCCTTGGGGATGACTGATAACCACCCTTCCACCTGCAGAGAAGTTCCAAAATTGGTGAACCATCTAAACAGCTAATTCAAATAACAAGATGAGTATATTAGCAATTTTGTCCTGAAGAATGACATTTATCTCAATTTGACATCTGAAAGATGAAAATACAAAATTTATTCCCTGAAAAGTTGACATTAACATTAACAATTACTAACACGACAGTCAATTGAATATATATAGACATTAGAAAAATCTCAAACCAACACACAAATATATGTCTATTTGAAATTTTACTGGAACTACAAATTGAGATTAATTACAGACTTACAGTATAAAAAGTCACTTAGACATAGAATGCGATTGTTTAAGATTTTTCTTATGTCCACATGAGGACTTAATTGCTACATCAAAAACTGTTAGTGTCATATCATTTTTTTTTAGTTAAACTTCTGTTAAACAATTCAATTTAGGGTGTAAATCATTAGAAATGTAACGCTGGAAAACTAAGTTCTGCATTTTCATCTTTTAAGAACCAAATTGAGAAAAATGTAATTTTCTGAAGACTAAACCATTAATTTAGTCAAACAAATAGATCTCCCACAATAATAAGCTAACAAAAGCATAAAGTGCACCAACAAAATCCACAAGGTTTTCTACAAGATTCATAAGCCTTTTTTTTTTTCCCCTCGAAATAGTAAAGGGCCATTGGCCAAGTTTATCCCATGAACGCCAAAATTGAGATTTAGGATTTTTGGAGGGATAAAATGCAACAATAGTTTGTAGTTATACAAAGTTTATCTAGTTTACTACTTAGGTGTTTGCTACAGTTTTTTTTCTCAGCTCCACATTACATGATTGGATCTTTATAAAAAACCTCTATACATTAAGTATTTATTAGAGAACCTGATAGCATATCTCCAAGGAACTTAATCAATTCTAGTCCTTTATTACGTCGGACTATGCAACTATATGAAAGGGATATTAAAAAAAATTTGAGGAAATTGCATCTAAAAGGAACAGCTTGTACTTTTAAACTAACAGAGAACTTACCTGGTGAACATTTTTTAGCAAGAGATCCCAGAATCTCGTCAAGTTTGAAGGGCAGAGCAGGTAGGAAATAAAGAAATGCAACATCAAAGGGAGCCCATTTCTCTGGGACATATATTACTTCTCCTTGCCAGCACTTAACTTGGTCATATTTCTCTTTAATACCAGCCAACAATAGAAGCGAATCATGGACAATAAGCAGAAATTTTAAGGGAGATGAATCAATCAAGCGATCCACAAAACCTTCAGAACCAGTTGCAACCAAAACCCTTGAATTCTCTTCAATCTTTCCAGCAGAAATAATGCTGTCGATATGATTATTGAATTCCTCAGCAGAACCGGATTGATCAGAATCAAGTACAGACCAATCCTTCTCAATAAATTCTTCAAAGTCAATAAAAGAAACAGCTCCCTCAGGAATAGTAATCGGAGCATCAGTATTTGAGTCAGTTGCACGTAGCAAAATCGGTTTGCTGAGCGAAGATTTAAGAGAAACAGATGATAGATTGAGAACAGCGGAACCGTGATGATGGACATGTTGATGTTTTATATGAAGGCGAGGGTGGAATTTGCATATTAATGGTGAAAATGAAATATGGTGGAAGCAACTCAAAGAAGCAGAATTCATGGGAAAAAAACTACACCTGTTTTCACTGGAGTGTTATCGCCTTATCAAGATTAGCAATATCAGAGGTTTGTGGGCGAAGCAGAACCAGAAAGACGGCGAATGGAAGGTAGAGCAGAACGGAGATTGGAGAAGATAAGGCGGCGAGAAGGCAGAGAGTTCAGAATGGAAAGAAAAAAAAAATAGAAAAGATTGAGTTGCAGCTTTCCGTCCTAATTCAAAGAAATCACAAACGCAGCGTTTGGCCATTTTCAAAAGGAAAAATCACAGTTTTAAATATCCAACCGGAACCTGGTCCGGTCCAAAATATCAAAATAACCGGCCTAAGACCGTTTGAAACCGGAAAACCGATTTAAGAGATAAACGGTTCAAACTTTTTTTCCTGTTTTTATTTCTTCCGGGCAAAATATAGGTCAAAGTGAAAATTTGGTCTTATAGTTTTCAATTTGATCATATATTCTTTTTTGTTGCACTTTTAGTCTCATATCTTTGTAAAAGGTCTTAATTTGGTCAAGTTGCAGAATTAATCTCATATCTTTGGATAAAGTTGCAGAATCGGTCTTCTATCTTTGCAAAAGCTATGAGACCACTTTTGTACCTGGCTAAAATATATATGACAATTGAGCTAAAGATATGATATCAAATTGGAAACTGACCCAAAGATATGGCAGTATGGGATCAAAAGTGCAACGAAAAAAATATATAGGATCAAATTTACACTCTTGACCCAAAAAATATGAAACGAACGTGGAAAGAACAGATCAGCCATGGTTAAAGAAGAATGAGCAACTGCAAAACGCACCAGCAATTCAACAAGAAATGCAGAAGTAAGAACACAATTTGTCGTTTCGCAAAGGAAGAAGCACAGAGAAGGCAATGAAAGGAAGGAAATTTGGCCTCTTGACCCTTCAAGTGGCCGTCCTGTTGATGCTTTTCAATGGAAAGAAAAATGGTGATTGGAGGGACATTAGATGGAGACATTAATGCTCGTATATTTTATTTTTTATTATCTTTGATAAATATGATTTAATAATTTAAATATATTAATATTAGGTGAAAATAAATTTTATCATTAATCAATTTATTTAATTATCACCCGTTAGACTTTCGATTAGATCTCAATTAAATTATTGAACTTTAGATCAATACTTTAACTGATTTAATAGTTGAATAAAGTATGTGAATTCCAAATTCAAAACAACGAGTGATTGATATTTTATAATTTATATACTTGTGGATCCAAACTTCTACAAACCCACTCCCAATAAAGTCATTCTATATGACTTCAACCAACAAGATGATTTACGAGTCTGACAATTTATTTGCGAGAACCACTGTGATATATAGATTGATCAAAACGAATTGCATCATGGAATAACTCAACACTTACACAATTGAACTGCCACATCGTTCTGAACTAGGAAAATCAAATTGCATTGGGGGAAGTGCCAATATGCAAGCATTTAATGGTCATTTAATCATTTTATTCTCCTATCTACAGCTGCAGGTGAAAATAATGAGAAAGGCAATGAGAATCACCCACTCTTCCATTCCTCTGGCTAACAATCTAACAAGATTTCGCAGAACCAGCAGGCAAGATGAAGCTGCTAAAGTGTACACCACAGCGTCCTTCCCAAATTGTCAATCATCACACCAAATCATCTTAAGGCAATTTTATAGTGAAACACAAGCATTTAGTAGTAAGTAGTAAAATTAATTCAAGAATACATCTAGTTGATTCGTTCAACTACATTTAGAGAATGTATCCAGAATTGAACTAATAAGAGCATATCCAATGCAGCATTGAATAAACAATAGCACACGTTTTATGCAGAACTGAACTTATAGAGCACATAAGGAACAAAACGGAAAATCTAAAGCACCCGAGGAAAACTAAAAAGAACAGCCAGAGTTAGCTTGTAGAAACAAAGGTTAATGACTATTAGTCCTTGAATCATAAGTTCATATCGATAGAAGTAGAACAACTAGCAAGATAACATATAGAAATCCTACGTTTTCTGTTCTATTCAAATCTAAGTATCTAACTATGTCCAATAACTTCACTCACATAAAACACTAATTATCCAGTTCCAAAATTGAGTACGGTAGACAACTTCCAAATTCAAATCGTTATGGTAAAAGCGAGTTGACAGTTTTCAGGATAGGTTATACTAATCAGAGCAATCCTGTTTTTTCTCTTGAGAACCAAATTCACTCACATAAAACACTAATTATCCAGTTCCTGACTATCTTCACCCTAGAAATTGCAATAATTTTTTTTATGATTCAAACTAATAAAACACGAAACATTTTCAATTGGTCTTGGGATCGGGAAGAGGGAAGAGACCCGCACTGGCTCCTCTCGGCGGCGAGAAACCCAGGAGCTTCTGCAAATTGGTTCGGATACTAATCGAACACAAGAAGTATAGAAACGCCATGGAACAATCCGTTGAATCGTTCCCCTGTAACCCTCGATGGCTCATCTTCATGATTAGACCGAAAGGTTTGAAAGGCAATTTAGCAACGACTTTGCCTTCGAAGAGGGAATTGAGGAGACCAAAGACGACGAACAGAACGAGAGCCACCACACCACCAGACTTGAACTTGAAGAGAGACAAGTCGCGGCTGGATTCTTTGAGGCTGCTCTCGACGCGGTCGATCTTCTTCGTCTTCGACTTCTTGGCGCTGATTTTGCTATTTGTATCTGTCTTCATGGTCTCGAGCTTCTTGGCAGCTTTATCGATGGAATTTCGGAGGTTCTTGTAGGAGTTTGTGCGGTAGATGAGAATCCATGAGATAGCCTCGCACACAATGGCTGTGCAGAAGGAAATTCCTACCACTGCAAGACTATCTGAGTACTTGAGATTGAAGAAGAACGGAGAAGCCATGAATCCAGCACCGGAAAAATCTAACACTGATCTTCGATCTTCGATCTCCGATCTCAATTATTGTGGTTTCATAAACACGGTCTTTGCAGAGAAAAGGAAGATCAAGATATATTGCCGTCTGTTCTGCTCTTCTAATATCAACCTGGACCTAACTATGATTCAAAAATTCTACGAAAAAAAAACTATGATTCAAAAACAAAAATGACCTGGACCTAATTTTGTGGTTTTTGAAGCCCATTTTGGATTTCTTAAAATAATTTACTGATAGTGAAGCCCGCTATATCAGGTGGCTGAAAAAATATAAACTCTTTTGTAGCTTTTTAAGGAAAAAAGATACGTATAAAGAATGCTTAAATCTTGTTCTTTTAAACTCTTTTTTTTTTTAAAGAAGTATAGATCAAAATATAATTACAATTAATTTGATTCTTTTATTTATAATAATATCAATCAAATTTTAGAAAAAAAATTATCGTAATTTTAAATTTTGTTAATATTTGATTCTTATAATTTTATCTTTCAAAACTTAATTTGAGAAAATTATCATCTTTTAGGACTAACTCGTTAATTTACTCTTACTAGTAGTGTTCGCGTGCGGTTGTACGCGTTATATTAATTCATCTATTAATATATTAATATCATGTGTTAGTTTTACTCATATTTTTTTCAGTAAATTTATGGCTTATTTATTTATTTTTTGTTTTCATACTTCCTTTGAAATGGGGGCTTCATACTCATGCATTAAAATATATTTATACATTGAAATGTCAATATGATCTATAAGAAAATGATATTTATAAAAAATATAAATAGTAAAGTTGTTCAGATTCATTATAAGTGTCCTAAAGCAACATCAAAAGGACCATATACATTTCAAACATTTAATAATTATATGAAACTGGTGCCCTTTGATGGACAAACCAAATTATATTAAACAACATATAATTATAAAAGTTTAGTGTGATGAGCCTAAACCAATATAGATGTTATATTTCTCCAATCTTTCTAATATTTTGATGTCTTTTATATTTGTTATACACTTTGTCGTTTTTCTATCTGGATCTTTTTTCATCGTCTTCTTCCACGTTGTGTCTTTTTTAGTGTATCATTGATAGGTAACGCTTATTCTTTTTGTTATTTATACACATCTTGTAATCCAACAATTCCTTTGGACTCGAATTTCCTTAGGGCTAAAACATTAAAAAAAATATTAAATTTGAAGTAATTTTATAGTGTTTTAATAATTGAACTCATTACTTGACCTTATTTAATTCAAATAGATACGAAAACTGAAGTTGAGCATATGAAAATAAATATTAAATCAAAAAAAATAATAGAATACATACTTCACCACATCTTAATAACATATTAACATACTAAATTTCTCCAATATTTTTAATATTTACTTTTACAGGCATTGTTAAATAATTTATTACTTTTCTATTTTGATTTTTTATTTTGTTTCTTCGTCTAATTCCATCATGCGCCTTCTCAATTGTAATATATTTTTTTTAGCAATCAGTTTTCTTATATCTAGAACCTATCCATGATGGTTCTACAATGTCTCATATATAAATTTATCATTTTGAACTTAACCAATATAATTGTTTTAGAAAAAGTTTAGGTGAGTTGGATTCCGGGGGCTCATCAAGGCCAGGGCAGGTCTCAAGGCTCTATGAGCGCTTATAGAGATATTTACAGATCGCCTACCAACAAGGTCCTCACATCGGCAGCGGAATTCGAACTCACGACCTTTTGAACTTAACCAATATAAGATATTAACTTAGTTCAAGTAAATTTATAATGTTTAATTAACTTTACTGAACAATACACATCATTTTCTATATATATATATATATATATGATTCATAAAAAATAGAAATAGTTAATTTTTTTTATTAATTCAAAATTTATAGTTTAAAATCATTTTAATAATAGATTATTTTATACTATAACATATAGTTTTAATCAATAATTCCAATGTTAAAAAAATATGATTATTTTGTTCTATTATTGCAACGTTTGGTACATAATAAATGTTAGTGATAAATCACATATATAGCTTAACACAAAACTAATGTTATTGAGTGCAAAACTGCAAACTCTTGCCATCAATTTAGTCAAAGTAAAACTGTTTTTAGAGATCCGAACTTTAGTCGTCTCAACCTAAAATCTAGAGAATAATACAATGTTAAAAAAACAGATTTATCTAACATATGCACATTTTAAGGTTTTTTTTTATTGATTAGTAGAGTATTTCATATCTTGAAATTTACAAAAATTTAGTTTAAAAGATAATTTTTAATGTTTAAAAATTCACTTGACCAATTAAAAGAAACCTTAACATGTACCCTAAGAGCACATGTTAGAAGGACCCTAAAAAAATTAGGAAAACAAAAAGATAAATCATTTAATTAAAAAAGAAAAGAAGATATAGATTGTGGGGTGAAGGGCTCCGAATTCTGTATGACTGTAACTACTTTTATGTTGGAAATGAAAATGACGAAAAAACAGTAGAGACACACCAATTTCTGAATAATACTGAGAGAAATATTTTTATTAACCAAAGCAGTGCAATCCGTCAATACAAAATACAGGGTAAATGAAAGCTGAGAAGAAATGCGTAAAAAACTCAACCGAAACGGAAAAATAGGTGATGGCTAATATCCTATTGACTAAGTAAAAGCTTAAGCAAATAATAATTAATAAAAATAAGATAAAATGCTGCAACGGATACAAACCACATCGTGTTGAAGACGTACGTTCCTCTTCAAGATCGTAGCCGAAGACGACGTGAGGAGTAGATGATCGAGAACCATTTTGGTGCTGATTTCCTGGCTGACTCTTCTGATCGTCCATTGTTTTGTTAATCATGTAGATTCCTAATGCCTTAGAGGGAAGGAAAGCAATGAACGACAGTTTCAGTTCCGTGACTTATATGATTAACAAAGGAAAAATTATCAGTTAAAAACTCAAATCAATTTGAGGCGGTTTCTAGATGTGATAGATAAATCATTTTCACTCAACGTAATTATGTATTGTTATAATAATCTGATTTAGAATTATTTATAAATTGAAAATAGGTGAGGATTTTTTTAAAAAAAAGTGCAAGTTAACGAAGTGACCATGATTATCATGACGGGAAGAAATTGCCGAAAACTCCTTTGCTGGTGGTGATAATCAATTGCAGGATTTTACAATTACATAGAATTTTGTCGTGATTCTAAGACAGTAAATGGTGTTCAAGTTCCACGAGATAATCCAAGTGTTCTCCTATGCATAATTTTTGTCAAACCAAAAGAAACACGAACGCTATCAGTCTGAATCATTTTTAATTCGATAGTCTGTATAATGAAAACTAAACTGAACAATAAAAAGCAGTTATGTATAATCTTTCATGAAGGATGTAACTGTTCATGTAGACTCTTCTCTTCTCTGACTAACAGTTGCAGTGTTTCATGAAGGATGTAACTATTCATTTAGACTCTTCTCTTCTCTGACTAACAGTTGCAGTGTTTCGTAAAAAGATAAGTAATCGAACTTCAACAGAGGGTAATTAAGGAAATAAAAACTTGTAAGCAACTCGTATAAAAGATAAAAGATTTAAACAAGTTCAAATATTATCTCCTTCATATAGTTTTTTTAACTAACAATATATGTCAACTTTTTAAATTTCAAATTATTTGTCACATATATCACCAATCTTAACAAATTGAATTCTTAAGATTTTAATCAGAGTAAATTGATGAAATGACAAAGAATCGAAATTCGAAAGTACTTCAAGCCTGATGTATCAATAAGTAATTTAAATAGTGAAAATCTAAACAGAAAATACTGATTTTTTAAATATTTAAATTTTAGAGATCTACATTTAAGATTGAAGATTTATAAATTACTTTAAAGTGATTCAGACTTTAAAATCTCTTGTATTAATTTTATTTCTTCTATAAATAAATATGGCTTTTACCATTTAATTTGACACCTAAATAAATCATTCAATATCAAGTAATCCTTCAGATTTATTTAAATAATTTGATCGAGAATTAATTATATTCTGTAGATTTTTTTGTCAGAATTATTCTGTAGATAAGCATTTGATATATGAAATTGCTTCAAGGAAATTGGGCTCTGTCCAAACAAATAAAAAAAATGGGTGAAGAAGGAAAGCTTTTTGTTTTATTGCAATTTATCAACAGCACTGGTGGAAAAATATAGTCCTAGCCTGCCATATCAGGTGGCAGAATTAATAAAAAAAAGCCTGATTTGTTTTTTGATAGAAGAAAAAAAAGCCTGATAACTTTGTAGCTTTTTAAGGAAAAAAGAGACGTATAAAGAATGCTTAAATCTTACATGGTTCTTTATAAGTTTTATTTTCAAAACTTGGATTATTCAAGAAGTAAATTAATGATTTGATCTGAAATGTTTCAACTCAATTTTTAAAAGACCAAAGTGTAATTACAATTAATTTGATTATTTTGTTTATAATAATACCAATCAAAATTCAATAAAAAGAATTAAAGAAGCCAACGTAATTTAAATTTTTGTTTTAAATAAACTAGTGAGATTTGAAAATCATATTTAGTATTAAATTCGAGTAATTTATTTAGCAAAATACATAAATTGATTGTGATTACATTTTTCATGGACCAATTATTATGAAAAATGTTAATCCGGAGTAAATTGATGAAGTAACAAGGAATTGAAAGTACTTATTCAAGCCTCATGTATTAAATAGTGAAAATCTAAATAAAAAATTATTAATGTTTAAACAGTTAAATTTAGAGATCTACATTTAAGATTGAAGATTTAAAAAATTACTTTAATAAAGTAATTCAGAATTTAAAAAGCTCTTGTAGTATTAATTTTCTTTCTTATGGAATTTAACATTTGATTTGACACATCTAAATAAATCACTCAATATCAAGTAATCCTTCAGATCTATTCAAATATTTTGAACGATAATTAATTAATCTGCAGATAAGCATTTTTTTTATTTTGTATATGATAATGCTTCAAGGAAAATGAGATCTGTCCAAACAAATAAAAAGGAGAATACATATATAGGTGAAGAGGAAAGCTTTTTGTTCTGTTGCAATTTATCACCAGCAATGGTAGAAAATACATAGTCATTCATGGTGGTGCATAGTGCACAAAGAATAGTAAATCACAAAATGTTAAAACGCAACGTCCTAGTACGAATGTTTTTATTCTCTGCTTGTTTTATTCTTAATTTAGTTTTGTCTTGTATCACTCTGAACGGCTTTTTCTCAAAGTCATTAACTAGCTCTGACCTTTGATCCGAGGCCAATTAACTCTCGAGCACCCAATGAGAAGGCAAGCACTTAATTTCATTCACACAAGCAGCCAAAAATATGTATGAGAGTATGACCAAATGATCAATGATGCATGCATGACTTTGATCAGCATGATGCATATTGCAGGCAAGTATGCATGAATTATCGAGAGAAACTAGCTATTAGCTAGTGGTAATTGACAGTGTATATAACCTTCCTGAAGTTAGTCTTCCTGAAAGTCTTCCTGAAGTTAGTCTTCCTGGAGTCTATCGTGCTGGAGATACTAGTATCATATTCCAGCTCAGCATAGTTTGTTAGGAGTTTGTTATCCAGCTCAGTTTAGTTGTTGTTGAGTTGTTTTCAGCTAACTGATTTCTGGTGATTAATTCACCTATATAAACTACATTGTATTCTTTGTTTAATGCAATGCAAATCATTCTTTTCTTAGTTTCAATTTCTCATTCTCGGTTTCTCTTAGTTTAGCATGGTATCAGAGCCTTAAGCCTCAACACATTACTGAAATGGGACTCACTTTGTTAGCTAAAGCTGCTTTGCCTATGGTTTATTGGTCTGATGCGTTTTCCACTGCTGTTCATCTTATTAATAGACTTCCTACAGCTGTACTGAAATTCAAATCTCCTTTTGAGTGCTTATATGGTGAGAAGCCTGATTATATGTTTCTAAGGACGTTTGGTAGTGCTTGTTATCCTTTTACTCGGCCTTATAACAAAAATAAGTTGCAGTATAGAACTGTTGATTGTATTTTTCTTGGCTATAGTCAGAATCACAAAGGTTATAAATGTCTTGATTATCATACAGGTCGAATTTATATAGCCAGGGATGTGATTTTTGATGAATCAATATTTCCTTTTGCTAATTCACTTCCTCAGCCTTCTTTCTCAAATACTCATCCTCCATTACTTCCTAATCCTCCTTTACTTCCTCAGTTTTCTTCAGTTCCTGAACATATGTTTCCTTCTACTATTTCTCAGAATAAATCTCCTAATCCTCCAAATAGATTTCCTGTTCCTACTCCTCAAAATACATCTCCTGTTAATATTCATGATAATACATTTCCTGTTACTCAAAATTTGTCTCCTCCATCTCTTCCTGCTCAAAACAATCTTCCTGTTCTTTCTTCTGTTCCTGAAGGAACTGTTTCTTCCTCAGGAAATTCTACATTACCTCATATTCCTATAAATACTTCTTCCTTCCGAAAAGCAACTTCCTCTACTCCCATCACTCATCCTATGACTACTCGTGCAAAGCAAGGAATTTTTAAACCCAAAGTGTTCCTAACTCATACACTTCCTAAATCTGTTTCTCATGCTCTTGATGATCCTAATTGGAACAAAGCAATGAAGGATGAAATACAAGCACTTCATAAGAATAAAACGTGGTCCTTAATGCCTTTGCCTCCTGGACGTGATGCTATAGGATGCAAATGGGTGTTCAGAGTAAAAGAGAAACCAGATGGATCGATAGAAAGATACAAGGCAAGATTGGTAGCTAAAGGATTTCATCAAAGAGAGGGAATTGAATTTCAGGAAACATTTAGTCCTGTAGTTAAACCTACTACTGTCAGGATTATTTTATCTCTTGCATTAGCTAATAATTGGTTGATAAATCAAATTGATATTAATAATGCCTTCCTGAATGGTTTTATTTCTGAGGATGTATACATGCAGCAGCCTCCTGGATTTGAGAGTAGTGATACTTCCTTGGTTTGTAAGTTGCATCGATCTCTATATGGTCTCAAACAAGCTCCACGTGCTTGGTTTGACAGGCTGTCTTCTCTATTGCTGTCTCTTGGTTTTCAATATAGCAAATGTGATAAATCCTTGTTTATCAGGACTTCCTCAGGACAGTCTCTCTATGTTCTAGTATATGTTGATGATATCTTAATAAACCTTCCTGAAGTTAGTCTTCCTGAAAGTCTTCCTGAAGTTAGTCTTCCTGGAGTCTATCGTCCTGGAGATACTAGTATCATATTCCAGCTCAGCATAGTTTGTTAGGAGTTTGTTATCCAGCTCAGTTTAGTTGTTGTTGAGTTGTTTTCAGCTAACTGATTTCTGGTGATTAATTCACCTATATAAACTACATTGTATTCTTTGTTTAATGCAATGCAAATCATTCTTTTCTTAGTTTCAATTTCTCATTCTCGGTTTCTCTTAGTTTAGCAGTAATTAAACTTAATCATTGATAGTGGCTTGATATTTTTGTTTTTCTTTTCCTCATTGGCATATCACTTTTTGTGGTTGATATCTATATATATACTTGTTGATCTCTCCCCTCTTTTACAATTTGTCTCACCATATCTTTTTTCCCTTTTTTTTACCTTTCAAAGACGAAAGTAATTTTATTATTGTACCATTTAATTATTAACTGGTTTATAAATATTTAACATGACAATACTTTTATATATTTTCAATATGATGAGGAAAAACTGTCTAGTTACGAAAGAAAGGGAGAAAAAGCAAAGTAACCTCTTGGGTCATTTAAACTCATTGTTATTTGTAAACTTATTAACGTCTTTATCTATAGGGTAATTTATAATTATCATAAAAAAAATCACTATAATATAGGGCACACAATGGCCTTTATAAAACTATATATATAAATATATATATGAAGTAAACAATTGAAAATAATGGTGACAAAACTATTGAATATAATAGTGAAATCAACAGCAAGAAGTAATTAAATTAACAATTGAATGTAGACTAAAATCCTATTTTTATCCTCCACTTATTAGTGTTTTCTCAATTTGGTGTCAAAAATTGGGTTATCAATTTAGTCCCTCAAAAAATTGTTTGTTATCAACATTAGTCCCTTTATTTAATATTTTAACTGAATTAATAGCATATTATCATTAATTAAAGATACAATATTATTAGTTAATGATATAATATTTAAGACAACAGATAAGTAAATTTTATTTTCATATCACCAAAATAAATTTATAAAAAATTCTAAATTTTTTTTAGAATTTAAAAAATATAAACAAAATAGTTATTATGACTATCTTTAATAACAAAAACAATATGTTTATTCAAAAAATTAGCATGTCATGTTATTAGCTAATATAGTGTTACATCTTCAATTAATATTATTATATATAAAAAATTTAGGGTAAATTACAAATTAGGGTCCTGTGGTTTGGCCCCATTTCAGAGAGGGTACATGTGGTTTGAAAAGTTTCAAATTGGGGCCTGCGGTTTACGCCGTTTGCAAAATGGGGTCTAGGTGCTTTTCACTGTTAAAAATAACGGTGCTTATCACGTGCACCCTAACCTAACTGCAGAAATTCCTTCATCTTCATTCATTCTCACCATGGATCGCGATTCTCCACCTTCAGTCACATTTCTTCACTCACTCTCGCGATTCTTCACTCTCACGATCTTCCTCCACCTTCACTCTCCTCGCGACCTTCCTCCATCTTCACTCTCGCGACTTTCATCCACCTTCAAACGCTCGCGACACCATCTCTCGCTCCGACATTCAACCCCAATCGCAAACCCTAATTTCTTCACTCTTCGAACACTGCAGAAAATCTCGCGACTTTCATCCACCTTCAAACGCTCGCGACAGTCACCATCTCTCGCTCCGACATTCAACCCCAATCGCAAACCCTAATTTCTTCACTCTTCGAACACTGCAGAAAAGAAAATCGACTGTCAATCGCAAACCCTAATTTCCTTTCCAATCATCATTTCAAGTGTATAAGGTGAGCACGATTACTGTTTTTTTTTTATTTGAAATTGCTAAATATCACACTGCAAAAAATAGGCATCAAAATTGCTAAATGTCAACTGTTAATCCTGGAGTACGGTCACTTGATGATTGTGAAGTGCCAGACATGGTCGATTAATTATCAGACAATGACGAATAGTTACCAAATGAACCGATTTGTTCGATGGGGAAAGAAGGAGCACGAAAAAACTAGGGTTCGAAGAAATTAGGGTTCGGGTTCGTGCGAGAGAGAGATGAAAATGAAGGGTCCGAGAGACGGAAGGTGAAGAATGAAGGTGAAGGGTTCGATTTGTCGCGAGAGAGAACGAAGATGAGTTCGAGAGACTGAAGGTGAAGAACGAAGGTGAAGGCTGCCGGGTTCGTGCGAGAGAGATGAGAATGAAGGTGATTGGAAGGCAAATTAGGATTTGAGCAAAAAAAAAAAAACAGAAGTCAGGTTTAGGGTGCACGTGCACCGTTATTTTTAACAGTGAAAAGCACCTAGACCCCATTTTGCAAACAGCGTAAACCGCAGGCCCCAATTTGAAACTTTTCAAACCACATGTACCCTATCTGAAACGGGGCCAAACCACATGACCCTAATTTGTAATTTACCCAAAAATTTAATTAAAAATTATATAAAGTGATTAACATTGATAATAAAATAAATTGTGAGATTAAATTGAGTAAAAACAAATATGTGACGAAGGGTGAAAATGGGATTGTAGTCATTGAATAAAATAGTGACAAAACTATTTGACTTTTTTTTGGTCCATTAATTACTAGTTAATTTTTGACTTAATTGTTATTGATTCACATATCACATATGTATATCCTGAATTAAATGGAATTGATTGTTAACTATAAATGGAATTGATTGTGCCTACGTAAGAATCAATGAATACTGTTGTTGTCTATATTATGGGGGTAAAAGTGGAAATACAAAACTCACACAGTGAAATATTTAACCATAGTTACTGAGTACCAGATCAAAGCCGACGTGTCCATGTTTCAGCTCGCCAATTGTGCATACATGCAGATGGTAAGTAAAAAAAGTTTTACCCTCCCACACTACACTCTTGTCTTTAACGCGTTTAATCTCTCTCTCTCTCTCTTAAGATAAAAGTAAAAGTGTAATTTATAAAACCCTCCCTCCTTAACCCCACCTTTGGTTTAATTAAACTCACCAACACTAAAGTCCAAACGTATGCGCTATATAAATACACCCTTCTCTTGAGGCTTAGTCCTCACTACTAGCTAGCTTAGCTCGCTCACATAATCACTTCTTGGCTTGAAAATGTCGCATTTGCAAAGGGCTGCTTTTGCTGACAGACGTCATCAAAGAAGATCACCACCAGAGATGCTGTCATGCATTAACATTGTCCCTAAAAGGTTTTGCAAATGCACATTTTGCAAACGTCACTTTGCTTCCATGAAGGCGTTGGGTAGCCACCAAAACGTCCACCGCCACTATCTCCTCCAAGCGGCCGACGATGAGGTCAACGGTCCACAAGAAGTGGACTTGGAGCTTAGGCTGAGCTGTGGACCACCACCACCTCCGCCAACTCCAAACAACGAACCGTTTTATGAGTTCTTGCCGCTGAAAAAGGAAGGTGAAGGTCTTTATGGATATGGCTATACATATAGCTATAATGGCCTCACTCTCAAGCTCTGAGTCTGTATGATCTGGACCCCAATAAATAAATAAATATGGAGTTAATAATAATCTTTGTTCCTTTATTGGGGGAGGGAGCAGTTTAGTTAATTAGATTATTCAGTCTTGTTATAGTTGGTCTAGTATCTAGCCCTCATGTATGTTGCTTCTTGTTCGTCGCAACTATCTAGCTATAGGGGGTGAGTCATAGAAAGATGCAAACTTGTACCGAAATGAAAATCATGCATATTGTAAATTGCATCTGCTTTTTATATATAAGCTTTAATAAAGTCTATTTATCAATATGTGTGTGTATATCAATTTCCTCAAAGGTACACGTCAATCGATCGATCATCCTAAGAAAGAAAAAAAACTCCAATTAAATGGTACCTTAGCAATCTAATGAAGTAATTAATTACAGGAGAAACTCAACCTGAAGACAATGAAATACAGGAGCTACTGCAATGGCTGTCTAGCTGAAAAAATGAATCCACTTGAAGCGTTATATAGGAGTCAATGCTAGCGTTATATAGGAGTCAATGCTAACAACTCACAAAAGTCAAGCAATCCTTGATGTCCATTTATTGTAATTTTTTTATCTATAAATGTGTCATATAATACAAGTTAGTTTTTCTCTCCCTCCTAAATAACTCATCAGTCCATGCCTGGTTAATTAATTAGGGCGATAAAATTCAACTCACGAACAAAAGAATGCTCAGAAAAATGAACTGTCCATGTTTTCGCCTGGAATGTCTTTCACAGCAGTGTAAGCAAAGCAATGCCGCTGATTCACAGTGATGAGACGATTATTGTTAGGACTTAAGATTAAGCTTCATGCAATTGTAAAGAGAAACTTCCATATGCAAAGAATAGCAAAGAAAAAGCTTGATGGTGATTAAGCTAACTATTAGAGTCTTGATCTATCTGGATTTACAATCTAGAAATATGTGAGAGATCATAATCCTTTTATTTTTTTGGTAGGATCGGAGGGCAAAGGGAAAACAATTAACAAAAAAATACGTAGGGGTGTAATGTGTTAATCTTGTCTTCCCGAAGTTGAACTTATGAAATTCCTGTTTAGTTGCAATAGAGTGAGCAAAGGTATCGTAGAAGAAGTGAATTCATTTCTTCCATGGTTTGCTAGCTAGGACAGTAGTGCATGAGTGGCTTCTATGAGAATATGCTTTAATCCCATTGTCAATGGATGAAAAAAGGGACCTGCAAATTTGAGCCTATGGTTAATAGAAGTGATAAAGATTTATTAGGGAGGTTTTATCTTGCTTAAGGTTTGTTTCATAATTAACAAAGAAAGAGAGGGAATGATAAACTGAAGGGAAAAAAATAAAGGTTATCTTCATATATACTTCCTTCCTTTGTTTGAAATTCTTCGAATTAGAGTAATTAGGAATTTATGAAGAGGGTGATCGGAGAAATTGAAAATTAAGAATTAATCCCTAATTATTTTATTTTTTTTTATATTTTAAACAGAGAAAATATACTAATCAATCTCTAGTCCCTTCCCTTTCATAATTCACAATACAAAAATAACTTTAAGGTATGTTTGGATTATAGATTAAGCAGGATAAGGGAAAGGAGAGAACTTTGAGCATTTCTTTATTCAAAAAGTTGAGAATTAAAACAAAAGACAATAAAAAATTAATTTTTAATCCTCATTCTCGAGGCTCCAAATAGTTTTGCCTTTTATTAGATACGCACCAATTATATTTTAGTTGGGTTAAAAAATGTAATCTTACACATTTATGAGTGTCTGTATGTGTTCAATGCATCTCTATCACCTTTCCTATGGGAATTCGCTGCTAATTGGTGGATCATTAACTGTGTGTATATAGGAATTTGATTTGCTAAATTAATAGCATAAATTTTTTTTTTCGTAGAAAATAGCATAAAAATTTTCATTCAGACAGTATTCACTATATAAATCATCCTTACCAAAAGTTTTTAGCTTTCACACTGGGCTTTTTTGTTAATACAGTGAATACGCCGCGTGGGGTTTGGGGTATATAGAACGAAAGTGATCAATTTTACATATGGTAGTATAATAAACCAAAGGCATAAATATTGTAGAGCTAGCAATTAAACCAGCCAATTTACCATTGTTAATAACATTACATACTTGGAAGAAATATAAAAATAATATATACAGGTATATATGCATAGAGAGGTTTTACACTTATCCGTGGACGCCAACAAAACCACTGCAAAAGAAAAAAAAAAGAAAAGTTTACGTTTCTGGCTTTCTTCTTAACCTATATTGGGTTTGCTAACGAAAAGTTATGCCTTTTGAGATTGGTGTATGTACTAGGCACAACCTTTTTACCAAATATTTTCTAATTAAAATGGATATTGTATTCCCTGTGTTTGGTAAGTAATTGAATTAAAATTAAATACATAAAATATTGAGTCTAGGAAAAGTAAAAAAGAAAGCAATATACATATTTGCTAAGGACGCTATCCCCTCTTAATTCCCAAATCTCAAGAAGAAAAAAAAGAAAAAAACAAAATCCAATTCATTGGCTCTCCCCACCTTAAATACCACCTTGGTGTTGTGTTAGTTTCTCCCATTCCCATATCATAAGCCTCTCTTGTATTCTTGTTCATCAATATCATCCTCCTCTTTTGGTGAAATTGAAAATGGAGGCGATGATTACTCTGTCCGATGAGGAAAGCAGCACAGAGAACAACAAATACAGGAGCAAGAACAAGAGCAGGAAGAGAAAGAGCCCTTGCCTGTGTCACGTGCTGTTCTGTGAGAAGCACGTGATGCATTCTGATGATGATGAGAAGTCGGAGGAGGATGCCAATAATGCCATGCTCATCACAACAAAAAACTCAAACAACAAACCCATCCCTTTGCTCCCAGTCCCACCGGTTCCCCTCCGACACCGACGTCTCCCGCCTCGATTGAATCGGGCCCATCCCTACCAGGCCCGGGCCCAGGCCCAGGCTCAGCCTCAGCCTCAGCATGTCCCAGGCCCAATCCTCATGGCTCAAAGATACCAACAATATTATCATTATGGCTCTCCGGGTGCAGGCCCTAGCAGCAATACCAATAAGGATTACGTCACTCTCAACTTGTTCGACCCCAACCCACCCAACCGGAACGCTGCCAGGCTGGCACCAAGGGGTCCAATCGGCTGGCCACGTCAGCAGCCCAAGCAACAACAGCAGCAACAACCGGACTTGAACCTCAAGCTCTGGTTTTAGGTGATCTGGTCTCGTCAGTTTTCGTTGGTTTATGTGTCGGGCCTTGTCATGTTTTAAATTCTGCTTCTGCCTGCATCTATAATTCTGGGTCTGTTGTTGTTGCAATTTACTTTATTTTCTTAAAATTCATTAGTGTATGTCTGTCTGATCCAATGCTGTTTTCAATTTGTCTTCTCTATAGTCTAAATGAATCACATAACTTTTTTATTAATTAATAATGGTATTGGCCCAATTTTTTATCTGGTTAATTGAAACATGAAAACAAAGAGGAATTTTGCTTCGGCATTTCAGAAAACGGCAGCTGTGGTAATTGTGTTAAAGGCTAAAGCCACCGCACCATGTATTCAGGTAAAGGGAGCGTGCAGTGTCATGCTTTAATTTCTGCCCTAGAGACGCGCTAGCTTTAATTAATTAGCTTCTTCATCAATTTTGTTTTCATCCTACATATGATCTGTAAAGTCCAGATGCATCTGATCTTATGTAAACAACGGGGAAATGAAATATACGTGAGAGATCAAAAGTTAAACAAATTATAATCATGTGTTCACCAACGCACACGGCATTTGTCAGGACACACTACGGAAACCTAGACCGGAAATGGTTTTTTTTTTTTTAAAAAAAAAGTTTACATGAGTGTGTGTCGCTCTATCAGATGCAAACTATGTATAACTAGCTCACTATTACTTTGCGTTGATGGACATATTAACAAGAAGTTCCGCTGATGTTGTGATCCTTTTGATAATTAAGCATTTAAGCGACATATTATAATTCTGTTTGAGAGTTTTTACCTTGTCAAATCAAAGAATATAACCGAGTTTTTTTAACTTGTTCAAAGCTCAAACGAACTAAATTAAACAGCGTTGTTGTGGATTATTTTATGAATTATTCACCTTCATATATTTAAATTTAATAGTCCTTATTATTAGGTGTTAATTTGTCTATATAATTATAACGATGTTTGTCATTTTGATGGACAAGCACGCACTTATAACCTCTCTAACACTACGTACATGATAAAAATAAGATTGTCATTTTTAATAAGGCTCTTTCATAATCAATTCTAAATCTTCACAAACATAATTTAACGTTTCTGGAAGCGATACGACTATTCCTTACTTGGACAATAAATCTGTTTTATATAGGTTAGTTTTGTAAATCATTCTTATAAATACTCTCTTGTATAAGAAGATCTTTTATTTGATAGATCAGACATCCCCCCTTTTCACTCCCTTAAATTTATTAATTACATCGAGTCCTTCACATTTGGAGTCGGAGATATTTAGTGTTAGGATACACTTAAATTTAATTCATACTTGGTAAGATATGTATATTTGATTTGTTGGACATGGCATGGTACTAATCTAATTTAAATAACTTAGTTAATTCGTGCATGAAAAATGAGACTCGAATGAAGTATAGCATCATTCAAAGAATTAAATTATTTCTTTAAACATAGACTTGGATCACGTATAATTTGTCGTAAGTACTTGATTTCTTAAAATTAATTGCTATGTAAAATACGACAAATTAATTAATGATTTTGTTTTAAACAAATTAATTGCTCTATGTACAATAGTTTTTGTTTTCTAGTTCCTCGCTTGATTTTCGGGATTTTACCTCATTAAACTAATTAATATTCAACCAATGTGCACACTTAATTATTTATAGTAGGAGAGTTTACCAGTAGAGAAATATTTGTATTTACTAGAGATCTTAAATCTAAAATATTATTTAAATGATATTATGTCATCCACTTAGGACTTACTAAAATAAATAGTTGAATTTGTTATAACAAAATACGACAAAAATAATTAACTATATAAATAAATTCTTAATTTTTTTTGGTAAAGATGGGTAAAGGGAGAGCTATAGTCATATTCAGAATGGTGGTTGCTTATGGTGGTATATATGGCTATATAATTAACTATGTCGTATTTTGTTATAACAAATTCAACTATCCCAAAAACGAAAGTCAGTAGTGAATGGTGATTGCTTATGGTGGTATATATGGCTATAGTCCTTATGTAAGATAAAACTCTAATACTTAAAATTTTGATGAGTAAAGAAAAACCTGTACCTTGATTCATAATTTTGAAATTCTGAATAGAATTTCTTTTCCTCTGCCTTTCTATTGTCCTGAGTTCTATGCACTATCTTCATTTAGTTCCAAAAGGTATAACTGTCTATATATTGGTATATGGATTTAAAAACCTTATCAGGCTCTAGTTTTTTTAAGCCCAATAACCATTACATTGAGTCTTCCTTTAATGAACTGATTCATTAGTTATATAGGCCACTTATAGAGATTATTGAAAATAATCCAACACCCTAAACTTGTAAAAATGAAATCCTTGTTTGCCACATGTTTTTAACTGTGGATATTGAAAAGTCACCGTGGAAATATACAGGCTTCATTTCTTTTTATTATCTCCCTCCAATTCTTTTCAATTTCATCAGTAAAAGTTTTTTGTCTTTATTTGTAAGTGCCCAAATCGTTAATTTCTCTTATTGAACATATTGAAGCATTGCCCTTTCACATAGAAGCATCTCAACTGAGCTCAAATGGGTTGGTTGATTGTTATTTAGGAGCTCTAGCCGACAACAGAAGCTGAAGCGTCTCCCTCTCACAGAATTGTATCATAACCAAGAAAGACTCCCTCTCAAGGAAGCATATTCTTTATAATTAAGTTACATAAGCTCAAATTTAAGAGATCTATTATAGGTTATATACATTTAAGTGATTAAAATATGATTAGGCAGTAGCTAGAGTGTATGTCCATAAAATTAGTACAACCTAAACCCATGATAGGTGGACTAACTAGAGTTACAAAATTAGGGTTAAGTCTCTCCACCTCACTATTTAAAGTTGACTATAGAGTCAGTTATTTCAAATGAATATTACTTACAATAAGTGTTGGGAAGAAGGACTTAACACAGAGATATTGGAATAGGCATGGCTACAAATATTCATATTTTTTTTATTGATTTGGTGTCCTCTCTATATATATATTGTTCATGAGATGATAATTTAGCCGCTGGATCAAGTCTTCCTCCCCATCTTTATTATATTTTGTGTTACAGAAATGTACGCTTGAGATCATGGTTCAGAATACCGCACTCGTTGAATTGACTGGTGGTCCGGTTCAAAATAATTAAAAGCGCCCGTACAAGAATCACCTGAACCAGACAAGAACCAGCAAAGCCGAATAGAATTGGTTGATTTATGGACGTTGAACCGGTCAAATAAATTTATTCCCATTTGTTTTTCCTTTTTAGCTCAAAACAATGTTATTTTAAAGTATTTTTTCTTAACTTAGGTCTCAATTCGATTTTATAATTTTTTTTGTTATATTTTTGTCTTATATCTTTATCTTTATAAAAAGTTCTATAATTAGTCTCACATTGTGGAACTTTTTGCAAAGATATAATAAGATCACATCTGCAATCTGACCAAAAAATATAGAATCAATTCTGCAACTTGAACAAAAAATACGAGACTAATAAAAAAATACATCCTCCCAATCTTGGCAACCCAAATAACTGTCAAGTTTTCATCTCTATATAACCAATATCCTTTATATAAATGATATTGATTAACTTCTCACAACATTAAGAAAATAGTCTAATTACTATTAAAAGTCTCTCATATTACAACTAAAAATAAATAGGGAGGAGAGAAACGAAGGAGTTTACTTGATCTCCTCGCCTTCTAGAATTCATTTTTATTTATTTTTTTGACATTATTCATTTATTAGTTTTGGATAGGGATGATCATGGGTAGGGTACAGGTAGGGTATGGGCAGGATACCATGATCCCTTGAGCCGGACCCATATGTAAGCGGGTATCAAAATCAATCCCCATACCCATACCCACTGGGTAGTCTAATCCCCATATCCGGACTCGGACCCGGAAAAATTTTAAAATAAACTATTTTTTGTTAATATAAAATTTATATTCATTCAACTTTTTACATCTATAACTACTAAAAATAAAAAAAATAAATCATAAATATGAATGCATTATTCAAATATTTCAATATTTATTAAAACTTTAATATTTTTTCAATAAAAAGTATTATATTTTATATATATAAAAAATATTTATTATTATTAATGGGTATATAGGTAGGGTACCACCATACCCGGACCTGGACCCATTAAGGATGGATACGGGTCCAGACCCATACTATAGGGTAAATTTCAGAGGTATAGGTATTTTTATCATCCCTAATTTTGAAACTACAGATTTTATTTTATTTTTTTTTTGTCAGAAGATTTTATTATTAGTATCTTTTTTTTTTGGTCATATTATTAGTATCTATACAAATTCTGCTTCAGTGCTTCCCCCTCAAGTCATATAAGGCAGCCCAAAAGGCAGGGGTCCTATTGGGCCTTCTTATAGATGGCACCGATAGTGGGCTTCAAGAGGGCCACTATTGTTCTTTTATTCTAATCGATCAGAGACCTAATAACTTAAATAAGTATATAATATATAGCGTTGTTCAATTTCAAAATTAAAATATAACATTTAAAATGTTTTTTTAAAAGATAATTATACTATAATTAATTAGGTGTGCCTAATCGTTCCACCCACGGTAATTCTAACATGTTGAAAGAAAAGAAAAGAAAGCTTAATTTTTGTTTGGAAAGCTTCTCATAGTGGATAAATAGCAGTTGAAGGCTATATCTAATCTGAAGGACCATCTTCACATTCTAAAATCACAGTGACAAGATTTTCAGACATCAATTATCATGGACTTTAAGGAAACAAATCGATCAGCTAATAAAGTGAAATTATATTGAAGTGATTAATTTAAAGTGATAAATTTATAATTGATAAATTTATTTTTCTTTTTCAGCTCTTCTATTGATTCCCCTCTTCCCCCTCTCTCACACTTTAGCTACTTCATTCAATCAATATATACATAGTTCAGTCGATATATATACTCTCAAAATCCAAATACTATATTGTAAACAAGATTGAACAGGAGAACAGTTGAAATTGCTAGCTAGACACTGACAGTCTTGACTTTTACTCCATATATATATAGAACATTAACATTATTTAACAATACATAGTATTGTCTGTGGACTGTGCTCATGTTCAACTTTTCAAGTCTTGTCCTAGTGTAAGTTGAATTAATGTGTACTTTGGGTGAATATATTACCCTTCTTTTATGTACTCTCTGGGGATTTTCTGCTTCCCTCTTCCAATAGGAATGAATTCACCTATCTTGGACCTTACAAAAAATAATTATATATGGTGCTGAATATTTCATATGCTTATTAAAAAAAGATAATAATAAGGGTTTTTCTTTAAAAAGTATTATATCAATTAACAATTCAAAAAGTATCATATCTCTAAAACTACCATTTTTTTTACCATTAGGAGAGAGAGACACAGAAAAACAATTTAGCTTCTTTATCACTGCCCTAATTGATGAATTTATTTATCTTAGAAGTTGTACTTAATATGACATATATAATTCCTCGTATGATCGTATCTATAAAAGTTACACCCCTTGAAATTTTATATAGTCTATTCGATCTGTAAGCACTTCTCTCCCTCTGAAAAACAAAAAACTACTTAGTTCTCCCATATTCTCGTTGAGTAATAGAGACGTCTTCTGCCTCAGGTTCTGCATTTTATTACGTACGTGACACCTTTCTTTGTATAAGCAGCAAAATAACAGAGTTGGAGAGCATTTTCGTAAACGCAAACTTAGATTGAAAAAAAAAAGTTCGTTGTTTGTTTCTTTTGTATAAATAGGAAAAGATTAAGGTTCAATTGGTACAAGTATAGCATGGAAAAGTGTCACAACTAACAAGTAGAAAGGAGAAAGTTGAGGTATTGAGGTAACGTAAACGTAGCCTACTGAAAATTTTGCTTCCTTAATTTTCTAGTAAGGGAAAATGGTTTCCCATGAGATACATTAATTATATTGAGCACACTTTACCAGATATATTTTTTTCCTTTCGGTAATAAGCTAAGCCAAGTACACCTGATTGATTGGGAGCCATAATATGTAAGTTTTGCCAATTTCACTAGACAAAGAAACACAGACTGATTAATATTTCTGTACGATTTGCGCTATATATATATACATATATATGTTCAATTCATTAATTACTAAATTGAGATAAATAAAATGGTGGCCCGCAAGTGAATTATTATGGTAGTTCCTAATTAATCGTCTTTGTTAGCTAGCCAGAACAACCAAAAATGATATCAACTATACTACAAAATTGTTTTCCCTAAGCTTTGGGCCAGAAGCAACTTGATTATAAATCATTTTATCCAGCTGTAAATATCCCTTTCTGTCAGCCATTATTTCTGATTTTTGAACCCAAATGAATTAATATATATGGATGGAAAAACTTGCACTCATCTTTTACTGGACTTGAAAGAAATATGAGTTAGTGGTGGGGTTGTGCAATAACTGTTTGAAATATCCATAAATATTTGTGTCCATGATTTGTTAGGACTTTCAATCAAAAACCCTGATATGGCTAACCTTAATTAGATGCATTAAAAAGCCACTAATAGCTAGCATATAACGATGGAATTGTCCCTTAGCACAATCCATCAATATCAAGAACCTAGTTATAACACCTTTCTTGTCTTGTATCTCAACCTGACTCGTAGCAATGAAATGACCATATATCATTATGATTTATGACAATGAAAATGAATGAATAGGTTTTGCAAATCCTACCACTTGGCCACACACACACACACATAGTATATAGACAACATTTGAAATTTAAAATTATAAAACTTTTTAAATAATAAAATTTAAGAACTAGAGAGACATTATTCAGTTTAGCAACAATTTTTTTAATACTATTTTATTTTGTATTTTGATATTGTATAATTTTAATTTGAATCACTATAGAGTGTACGTCCTCTCAAAAACATTTTTTTTGTCCACCTAATATCTGAGACTGTGTCTTGACTAATTTAGATTCAATTTGTATGCGCACCTGATATTCAACTTGACTAATTTAGTTACAGTGAGAGAGTCTCCCAATAGAGATAACTACATTTACAATATAATCTATGGTCTCAAACTCAAAATCTTATCAAATCACTTTCTACTTGAATTAACCGCTCACTTTAATTTGGTCTAAAAAACGTAATACAAAATTGATATAGCATATAAGATATATATATATATATATATATATATGTGTGTGTGTGTGTTTTTATGAGGGGTTCGATTCGATTGACTGGATGCTTAGTTTGATTCACCCACTCCTCATCCAAGAGGTCCTACACTATTAAACACTAAAGAAAAGGCCAAGTTGATGTGTGTGGAGGAAAGCATTGCAAAAGTATATAAAAGACACATGGTATTAGAACTGGTTAATTCAGGACCACTTGAGGAAGACGTACAGAGGGATTAGAGTAAAGAAAGAAATAGTTAGCACTATCAATTTTAGAGAAATATATTACGTACACAGAGTCGTCCAAAACTCACTTAAATGTTAATAGTAATAATATACAGTTACTTGAATTCCACAGTGTAAAATTGTGTATGATATTGATATATGTCTATGAACAATTAATTAAAGCTTGGATTTAATCGTACTTTATTGTGGTTTGTACTTACTTAATAGCTAGCAGTTGAAACGGGAATTAATTGGCAAGCGTCTATATATCATATACTCCATATAGAGAGAGGAACAGACTCTAGTGTCAACATCTGGAATTTATGAATGTGGACCAATGTTTCAGTGATTGAAGTAAATGAAGGGAACATTATTCATGTGAACGTCCCCAACTTACAACTACCAAATTCAGATACTGTTCTGTCATCTGTACATGTGCTACTTTTAAGTGTCAAACTCAAGAGTTACTTTTTATTTTTTTTTTGCCAAAACACTCAAGAGTTACAATTTGTGAATAACATCCCTCTATCTCACATGATTGTCTGTCGTAAACAACTTACCTTCCTACGGAAAAGAATAAGGGTCAAGAAAACTTAGGGCATCTTTAAAAATAATTTTTATTGGTTAAATGTAAAAACA